>SJYQ01002768.1:217291-248439 GCA_006410935.1 Redunca redunca | reverse complement strand
GACAGTGGCAATAGGAGCAAATGCTGTTTTTATTTATTTCAGTTATTCAATTAAACATTAAAGAAACTTTTTATTGGAGTAGCTGGTTTATATTGTGGTACTAGTTTCAGATGTACAGCAAAGTGGATCAGTTATACATACACATATATCTCTTTTTTAGATTCTTTCCTATATAGGCCATTGCAGAATATTGAGTAGAGTTCCCTATGCTCTACAGTAGGTTCTTATAGTTACCTATTTTATATGCAGTAGTGTGTGTAAATCAATCCCAATCTCCCAATTTATACCCCTCCTCCCTTATCCCCTGGTAACCGGGTAAAGTTTGTTTTCTACATCTGTGACTCTACTTGTGTTTTGTAAGTAAGTTCACTTGTACCCTTTTTTAGATTCCACATGTAGCAATATCGTATGATATTTGTTTTTCTGTGTCTGACTTCACTTAGAACAGCAGTCTCTGGGTCCATCCATGTTGCTTCCGATGGCACTGTTTTGTTCTTTTTACGGCGGAGAGTAGTATTCCATTGTGTATGTGTTTCACATCTTCTTCATCCATTCCTCTGCTGATGGATGTGTGGGTTGTTTCCACGTCCTGGCTATTGTAAACAGTGCTGTAGTGAACACCGAAGTGCATGTATCTTTTTGAATTATGGTTTTTTCAAGGCATATACCTAGGAGCAGGATTGCTGGGTGTATAGTGTAGGTCTGTGTTTAGTTTTTTAAGGAACCCCCATGCTTTTCTCCGTAGTGGTTGTGCCAGTTTATGTCCCCACCAGCAGGGAAGGAGAATTCCCTTTTCTGCACACCCTCTCCAGCATTTACTGTTTGTAGAATTTTTGATGGCCATTCTGACCAGTATGGGTGATACCTCATTGTATTGATCATTTTGATTTGCATTTGTCTAATAATTAGTGATGTTGAGCATCTTTTCATGTGCCCTTTGGTCATCTGTATACCTTCTTTGGAGAAATGTTTATTTAGGTCTCTCTCCCACACATTTTTTGAATGGGTTGTTTTTTTATTTTGAGCTGTGTGAGCTGCTTTAATATTTTGGAGAGTAATCCCTTGTTGGTTGCTTCATTTGCAAATATTTTCTCCCATTCTAAGGGTTGTCTTTTTGTTTTGCTTGCAGTTTCCTTTCCTGTGCAAAGTCTTTTAACTTTTATTGAGTCCCATTTGTTTATTTCTGTTTTTATTTTCATTACTGTAGGAAGTGTATCAAAAAAAGATCTTGCTGTCTTGCTAGAATTTATGTCAAGAGTGTTCTGTTTTCCTCTATGAGTTTTATAGTGTCCAGCCTTTCATTTAGATCTTTAATCCGTTTTGAGTTTATTTTTGTGTATGGTGTGGGGGAGTGCTGGAATTTCATTTTTTTACATATAGCTATCCAGTTTTCCCAGTTCCACTTACTAAAGAGACTATCTTTTCTCCTTTGTATATTCTTGCCTCCTCCTTTATAAATTTGGTGACCATAGGTGCATGGGTTTATCTCTGCACTGTCTTTCCTGATCATTGATCTATATGTTTTTGTGCCAGTACCACACTGTTTTGATTGCTGCTCTTCTGTGGTATGCAAGTTTCTGTTTTTGGAAGAGTATTTTAACTTAGGAAGTATGATCTGCGATGGGGATAGAATGTGGGTCCTGATGCAGGTAACTCCTTTTGGAGGACCAATAATGTGATTTACAGAAGTAACGTTAGGGATAGGGCTGTTTGTGTGTCATGGATGGGGCTGGGCTGTCCATGGAGAAGATCAGGGCAAGGTCCCAGTGGCCTTTTGAGCCTGTCTGCTGACTGATAGGAAGACAAAGAGGCAGCAGGACAAAGAGAGCAAAGCCAGAAGAAGGGGAGGGAGCCCAGCAAGGTTTCAGGTTCCTGTGCGAAGGCCTCCCTAGGTGTAACATGGAATGAAAACTGGGATTATCAGACTCAGGTCCTTGGAGGTGGCTGTCAAGACTGGCTTTGACCAAGAAACAGCCCAGAAATGCCTTGAGCCCAAGGAGCATGTTGCTGATAGGTTCCTTCTCCTGAGAAAACTGGAAAAGCAAACCCAGCTGGGCATCAGGGCAGCGAGGCTCTCCTTCCAGCATTGCCTGGGACTGGCCATGCACCATCGGAGCTCAGAACCCCACTGTAAGGAAATGAGTGGGTTGGGTAACCTAACTCAGGCTGTGGGTTCATGGAGCTGTTTCCTCAAGTGATATCTGATGTCCAAGAACAGCAAATGCAAACTTTGAAACTCGTTGAAGAGTGGACCTGGCTTACATACCCTTAGTTATGGGTCCTTGGACAATTCAATGAGAAGATATATCTCATGGTATATCCATGTAGTGATCCTGGCTTTTAAGAATTTTGACCTTACAGGTTAGGATTGTCCAAAATTGGACCCTTTACAGAGGAGCACCATTTATAATTTGCTCTTCCAGGGAAACTGAGCTGTGTGGTTTTCCTGTTTATAAAGGAGATAATACCTTTTAAAATAATGAAATTTCAGCTAGAAACTTAGAGGTTTTATTACTAGTAAGGTAATATATTAGGTTAAATACATATGGCAGTGCCACCCCCCTCTCCAGGCTGCTTCATGCTCGCCAGATGGTAGGCCGTCTTTGAAGATGCAGTATTTCTAGGGAGTGAGCTGTCGAAATAGTTCACTGATTCTAAAATGCACGTCTCCCTCATATTCCGTCACCCCTGAAGTTGCCGGGAGTCATGCCCCCATCCAGGTCCAGGGCTGGTCATGACTGGTTGTCACAGCTCAGGCTTGGGCACACCTGGTCATGGTAGTTTGTGGTCTCACTGCTTTGTGCGTGCTGAATTTTATTTGCTGGCTAAAACACACTCAGAGGGATTACACCTGCCCCTGCACTGAGGAGAGAGGGTGTTGTGTGAGCAGAAGGGGGCAGAGCAACGGCACTCTGATTGCATCTTAATGGAACAAGTAATTGTAAGACATGACTGTGAATCAACATTTCCTTGCCCACCAGAATCAAGTGCTTTCTGTATCCTAAAGAAGGAAGCTCTCTAGAGGTAGATGAATTTATCGTTCTTTTTTTATTTCTGAGATACATATAAAAAGATCATTCAGCCTGCCATAAACAACAAAACACCCCGCCCCCCCCCAGCTTGCAGAAGGGAGTCTGCAGCTTGGAATAATGTCCCAAAGGCAACTCTGACCGCAGCTTCTCTCCTGAGGCATTATTGATTAAGAATTCCAGGAAGTCTTAAGTTTCTTTTCATGTTTGTGCAAGAGTGATTTTGGAAAGAAACTTATGTCTAATATAAATGTAATATAAAAACTAGAAGTACTTGAAAAATGTGGAGTCCTGGTTAACCTAGAAGCTTACTTTCATTCTTAATTTCTTTAACATTATATTTAACAACTATGGAGATAACTATGGTTAATTTATGTGTCAGCCTGGCTGGGTCATAGTATCCAGATTTTGGTCAAACACACCTTAATGCTGCTATGGAGGTGTTTTAAAAATATGATTGATGTATAAATGAGTAGACCTTGAGTAAAGCAGATGACCCTTCATGATGTGAATGGGCCTAATCCAATCAGATGAAACCTCAATAGAACAAACTTAAGTCAGCCTGGGAAGAAGGAATTCTGCTTCCAGATGGCCTTCCACCTCAAGCTGCAGCATCAGCCCTTCCCTGGGTCACCAGCCTGCCAGCCCACCCTGTAGGTTTTGGACTTGCCAACCCCCGTAATCATGGGAGTCAATTCCTTCAATCAACCTGTCTTGATAGGTAGGTAGGTAGGCACATAGAGAGAGAGAAAAGAGACATACAGATAGAAACCTACCGACACATACCCTGTACTGGTTCTGATTCTGTGGAGAACCCTGACTAATTCAGAGACTCAGGTGCAGTAAACATGGCCGTGGTTCTCTTACCAAACCAAACCTGGGTCTGCTAGCCTTCAGGCAATAAAAACCAGTCTCCTGACCCTGGGTTGTGGTAAAGGAAAGTGCAGCTTTTATTGTAAGAGCCAAGCAAGGAATTCAGGCAGCTAGTGCTCAAAAGATCCGAACTCCCCAGTGACTTTCAGGGAAAGGTTTTTAAAGACAGAAGTGAGAAAGGGGGATCTTGGGGTGTGTCGTCAGTTTGTGGATGTTCTTCTGATTGGCTGGTGATGAGGTGATTGAGAGTAAACATCAACCTTTTGGTTCCAACTGGTCTGGGGTCTGTGTGCTTGTGAGAATCATGCAGTTAAATTCTTCTATCTGGTGTGGTTTTCAGTAGACAAAACAGCTCAAAAGATGTGGCTCAGAATATTACCTGTAGCCCTTGAGGAGGAACTAAAGGTCCTTGACTTTGTTTAATGGCTAAACTATTACCATTTGCTTGACTCTTTTCCTTTCTTTCTGCATTTTTTGCACTGCTCTGATTAATTTTACTCTTTGGGAAAACCAGGGAAGACCTAGGAAGCTACAGTTTTTCTATAGATAAGAGGCAGATGGAGGACATGAGGGTGGAGCATGTCTATTCCACAAAGGCCCTACAGGGTCCTACTCAGTTACAGTTCCTGCTCTGAATCTTGTTGCATTTTGTGCAAGCTCTTCCAGCCTCATCTTAGCCTTCAATGAAATGTGAATGATGCCCCCTCCTCACTGGCTTACCACTGGTTTCAGGAACAAGGCTGTTAAATTTGCCAAAGTAGCAGGCTTAGGAGAAGAGCTCGAAGCTCCATGCAGGGGAATTCACTTAGCGCCACCAAGGCATTCAGCATCGTGTGCCCTGGGAGGCTTACCTATGAGTACAGAGAGGTCAGAGTGTTCCCCGTGGCTCCCAGCTCTGCTCCCAGCCCTAGGGCTCTGTAAAGGCAGATGAGGAAGCACTCTGTGGGACCTGCCTGCGAGGACATAGGAAATTCACAGGACCACCAGCTCCCTGTTGTCCCCTCTCAGAAATGCTGGAGAGCTCGTCCAGTCCATAGCTGCATGTGTCATAGCTTCTCCTCCTGCCACAACTCTCCCTCTTTGGAACATTATAAACCCACCTCCCCTAGGGCAGCTCTCTGATTGAACTCCTAAGGGTACCTAAACTGGATGTTACAAGACTGTTCTGAGCAAATGAAGTGAAACCACTGTAGTGCTAAAATCTGTAGTCAGCCCTCCTCCCAAAGAGCGCCTGGTGGAATGGAAACCTCAGCATCTTGGGATCACCCACTGGCTGGGAGAGGACCCCCAGCAAAGCCTGTGCCTGCATCCAGGATGAACTGTGTCTTCCTGAGTTACCCCTCGCCCTAGATGAGAAGAAGGGGGCAGATCTGAATTTGTCTAGATTTCTTTGAGTCCCAAGTTGCTGTTTTTCAGAGATAGTTTCCTGTTCAATATGAAGGAAACATAGTGAACAAACTAGATTGTATTATCATTTAAAATATTCATAACTCCAGTGTTTTTAAACTTCATTTTTACAGATCTTTATTCAGAATCAGAACAATGACTAAACTCTGGAGAGGAAAGAAATTAGCTGTTATTTCAATGAACCTAAAAACATTTAATTTTTTATTTTTAAGTTAAATCTCAAGTAAATTAATTCATAGATCTGGGTTTATAGGGTTGCCTGTAAACCCGAAGAGAAGCAATAACAGTTTATTTACTTGCAGGTTAAGATGGTCTCTCTTCTCATGAAATACTCACTTGAAAAGCCAGAGTAGATTCTTACTGAGGACCCACAGGAAAGGGGCATTCCCTAGCCTGTGGGCCAGGAGAAAGAGAGGCTGCTGAAATGATTTCCTGATTTCCATTACTCAGATGTAAGTTCCATGAAGGCAGGGTTTTTCTTTTGCTTTTGTTTACTGCTCCATCCCCAGCCTTTAGCACAATGCCAGCTAGCACTTGTTTTTGTTTTTAAGTTGCTGAGCCATGTCCGACTCTTGTGACCCCATGGACTGTAGCCTGCCAGGCTCCTCTGTCCATGGAATTCTCCAGGCAGAATACTGGTGTGGGTAGCTGTTCCCTTCTCCAGGGGATCTTCCCAACCCAGGGATAGAACCCAGGTCTCCCACATTGCAGGCAAATTCTTCACCATCTGAGCCACCAGGGAAAGCCAAGAAAATTGAAGTGGGTAGTCTAGCACTTAGTAGGGGCTTACTAAATATTTGTTGAATGAATTAATCAATCACTTATCAATTTATAGTTTTCTCCCATCTCCCTCTTCATATGCCAATAACAGTAGGCACTCAGCAAAAATAGGAAGTGACCATTTTATATTAGAATATATGTATATCATTGGGACTATTACATTGCCTTCTGCATGGTGAGATAGAATTATTAAATAATCTCTTTAAAGATCTAGCTGTCCATATAAGGTTACTTTGCCAGATATTAAGGCATACCACACATATCTAGTGATTAACAATTGTAGTCTCATGCCAGTACAGACAAATGGGACCATAGCACAGAAGAAGGAACTCAGAAACAGACTTCCATAGGACAGGAGATTAATTTTTGTTAAGGTGGAACCACAAATCAATAGGGAAAGTCTCAATACAGAATACAGTAATGTAAAGTAAACTAAAGTTAAAATAAAAATTTTAAAAGTTAAAAAAAAAAAAAATAAAAAAAAAAAAAAAAGAAACTCTCCATAGAGGGAAAATTTCAATGTAGAGAGAAAGGAAATTGGATCTATACCAAACACCACATACAGAGGTTAAAAATAAAGACTCACTTGTAAAAGATAAACTTATACAGTTGATTGAATAAGGTTCAGGTGTAGGCAGGACCTAGGTGAACCTGAAAAGCACAAATAATAAGGAAAAAAAAAAAGAATTTGATCACATCCGAGTTAAGAACTTCTGTTCAATGAAGGTGACCTTGGATTGCACCCACAGTCACATGACATTTTGGGGGGAATCTCACCTATATCAAGGAACAGTATGCAGAGAACTCTTCCAAATCGACAGGAACCAAGAAGAGCCCAGATGGAAAAAAGGACAGAGTATCTGTTCAGACATTTTATAGGACAGGAAACTCACAAGGTGAGAAAGCAAAGGAAAGAGGCTCCAAATTGTTTTTAATCACAGAAGCATCATTGGAGGGCAACTGATGGACTTTAGTTAAAATGACACGGAAAATGTGGTAAGCCTTCCACTAGTAGGTCTGATCATGAAAACAAAAAAAACTTAAGAAAATGACCCCTCACTACTTCCAGAACTGTGATTTAATAATGACTGAGAATGAGCTGGAAATGTGTGTCAATGCGGTTCAGAAAGAGGCGGAGACAAGTGTAGAGACGCTTTCTAGGAAGAAGACAACAGTGGACCATGAAGGGGTGACGGAGTTCAGTGATCAGAGAGGCTAGGGAGACTGGACAGGCAGGAGGCATCCCTCTGGCCCAGGGGGCTGGAGGCTGGAAGGAAAGGAGATGTTGGCCCTGATCTCCCTTAGGACCTCCACAGCCTAGCTGCTCCCAACCCTCTGTACTCTGGCTGGTGATCCAGGTAGGTAACAGCCACCACCAGGCCAGAGTCAGCCCACAGGGGGTGGGAACTGAAGCAACAGAGGCCCCTGATGGATGCTGGCAGGGGAGAGGACAGGTCCTGCCCCATTTATGTAAAAGGGTATCCCCAGCCTTTCCTGGGGAGGCTCTGGGAAGAGCTGGGAAGCTGGGCTGAGAAGCAAAGCTGCACAGGTACCCTGAGATTCCCTCATGGGCAGAGAGTGGGGCAAGGCCCAATTGGTTTGGGGGTCATTCTCGGTGTTCATGTGCCACCTGCCACTTCGTGTTGACTGTGAGGTCTGTGGTGTTTCCTGTGGATGGTGGTGAGAAGAGTTACTCCCAAGAGTATTGGGCAAGACCCCTGGGACTGTCCTCTCTCCCCTTTCCACCCTTAGGCTGCTGCTCCCTGAGGAAGCCCATGATGTGAGTGTTTCATAAGTACTCCTGGGGGCCAGCCACCGTCCTGAGTGGGCTCTGAGGTTGCAGAGGTGAGTGTGCCTGCCTTCTTGTGGGGAAGGCAACACATGAACAAGAAAATGATCTGGTGGTGATAACGGTGGTGCAGAGAACTGAGGGTGGTGGGGCAGAGAGAGCCTGGCCCCCTTCAGCCTGAGTGGGCAGCACAGGCTCTCAGAGGAGACATTCAGATTGAGGCCTGTGCTCAGGGAGGAGCCAGGCTGTGGGAAAACAGATGAAAGAAGTTCCGAGTTCCATAGTGGCCAGCTGGTAGGGGGAGAGGGGGTCATGAGGCCTGGAATACCAGGGAGAGGGGCAGAGCTGGGCAGGACAGGCTTTTGTGAGCCTGGCCATGGACCCTACATGTGATGGGAAGTCACTGGGGGGTTTTCAGTTGGGAGTGATGAAATCCGGTTTCTTCTTTAAAAAAAAGTCACTTCCTGCTGTGTGGGGCTTGGATTGTAATCAAGCAAAGGATGCAGGGTTATCAGGCAGTGGGGCAAGAAATGTTAGGAAGTAGCCAAGGTCGGGGCACAGAGACCATGAGAAGTGGAGAGAGGAGATCCGTGTTCTGATCTGCCCACTGGCTGTAAGTGGAGCCAGGGAAAAAAGAAGAAATCAAGGGAAGCTTAGGCTCTTGGCTGGGAAGTTGCAGNGGGGGCGGTGGGGAGGTGGGGGGGGATGTGCTGGTACTATTTATTAAGCTGGGAGGGGAAGAGGAGGGAGTTGGAGAGGGTGTGGGGTAGGAAGTGGAAAGCTCTGGCTGGGCACAGCTGGGTTGGAGTGAGTGGAAACATCAAGAGGGCAGGTGGACGCAGACGTCCAGAGTTGCGGGGAGATATCTGAGCAGAGGCAGGACTGTGGCCTCCTCTGCATCACACAGACACTGCATTTAGGGGAGTGTGTGGATGGAGATGGAGACAAGGGGCAGCCCCAGTTGAGCCCTGCACCCCCGGACCTTCGTCCCTGGGAGCTGGAGAAGGAGGAGGCCAAGGAGAGCCACAGGAAGGCAGGTTTCACAAGGGGAACAGGCCAGCTCTGAGGAATATTCTTGAAAGTCAGTTCATATAAAATCTACTTTGTGGCAGATCATAGAACTCAGGTCAGCCTGATCAACACAAAGCTGACTAGAAAGCCTTTTAGCTGTGGGTTAACTGGGACTTTTTGTCCCTGAATCCCTTGTCACAGGCTCATGTCACAAATACCTGTTTAGGTAAACTTTTCCTATTCTACATGCTAGAAGCAGAGATGTGGCTTCCTTGACCCTCCTACTCAAAAAGAGGGGCAAAGCAAGAAAACCAAAAGATAACATGAATGATGGAATAGAAAATTTGGAAAAAATACCTAATAAATCACTGTGCCGGACGTAGTCTCTCAGTTGTGTCTGACTCTTTGCAACGCTATGGGCTATAGCCCACCAGGCTCCTCTGTCCATGGGATTCTCTGGGTAAGAATACTAGCGTGGGTTGTCATGCCCCGCTCCAGGGGATCTTCCAGACCCAGGGATCGAACCCAGGTTTCCCACAGATTGTAAGTGGATTCTTTACCATCTGAGCCACCAGGGAAGCCCAATAAATCATTAATTTTGTATATTTAACAAAAATCCAAGTTTATAGGGAGCAAGTGACTCACCCAAGATGACAGTTCATTGAAAAGTCAAGAGTAGAAATCAAGAATTCTCCCTCTCATCTCACTGTTTCCATGACAAATTTTCTGAACAAAGAAATCACTTTGTATAGTAGTTTGTATTTGTTAATCCCAGACTCCTACTTTGTCCACTATTCATAAAATAGACAAACAAGATCCTACTGTTTAGGACAGGGAACTTTGTTCTATATCCTGTTATAACCTATAATGGAAAGGAATCTGAAAAATATATAACTGAATCACTTGGCTAACAGAATACTGTACATTAATTATAGTCGAATTTTTAAAAAGAAGTCACTTTGGTACATGTCCCAGTTCTCTGATTCTTACCCCATCTTACAAGAGGACCTTAACCTCTGACTCTGTCTCTCTGAACCCTTCCCCTTGGGCAGTTCCATAAAGGGGACACTCCCTCTTGCAGGCTGGGGGTGCCTCGAGGCGGTGTGTGCTGCCCCCAGGCTGCTGTTAGTGGGCTGAGGGCGGGCAGGCCCAGGGGTCTCTGCAGGTCACGGAGTCCATTTCATTGTCTGAGTTGCTGCAGGAACTGAAAGGCAGCTCAGAAGTGGGGCCAGTCGCTGCCCCTGAACACCCGCATCCTAGGGTCCTGGATGGAATTGTGCCCGCCCCACATGCTTAGAATTCAGGGAGCTGTTTTGTGCTTTCTTTTCTTTTTAAAATAGTATATATTTAATGCCTTCTTCCCTTCCTTTCTTCTCTCCTCCTTACTTCCTTCTTATTAGAGGATTTCTTTTAGTCAAGAGACCTGGGGTCCAGTCATGGCATCCCCTTTTAGGGCTTCAACATTCCCTGCAGCTGATGGCCCTGGTCCCCTGGGAGGGAAGACATTCTTCATTTCCCAGGATGCTGGCTCCACAGGTCAGTGAAGCTGCGCCTCCACATGGGAGACCCTTAGGATCCGGAGATGCATGCAGCTGAGAGAGCGTTAGATTGTGCCCTCACCCTTCTCCCAGCTGTTGAGAACCCTCTGACTGAATGGGCCCCTGGCACCCAAGGTTCTAACTGCGTGAAAACGGTGGGGAGGCAGTGTTGGGGGTTCAGCACAGAACTGCTTTGCGTAGTTTCACCTCTATCTTCACCAGAAATACAACTACGGGTGTCTTTCTGCAGATACAACTGTGACAAGGAGAATAATAAGGATTGGCATTTTCTACTCCCTTTTCCCACCCACTCCCCACCCACTACCCTACCACCTTCCTCTCTGTTGCTGTGCTCTGGGCCAGAGCATCCATCATCAGATGGATCTGAGAACTGGAAGAAAATCAGAGTCTGAAACACTTCGTATTAGAAAGGGGGAAACGCTTCTGCTGAGTGAAAGACTGGAGCAGTCAAAGGAGAAGAGGAGGAAGGGGCCAGGGTCAGTTGGGGAGTTTAGGGAAGTGGGTAAGCCCCAAGTCATGATGTGTGTGGGCTCATGGTGTGTGCGGTGTGAGTCCCCATCCCTGGTGACCCTCAAGGAAGATGTCTACTCCCACCTTTCTTACAGAAAGTCTCAGGGTTAGGGTTGAGTCAGGGTTAAGGTCAAGGATTAAGGTTAGGGTTTTGCTTTAGAATGTGCTACCTATTGAAATTTACATCAGAATGTGAACTAAAGGGTCCAGGATTTTTGCAGTCCGTCACACCAGACCCGGGCTTTCCAGATGGCTCAGTGGTAAAGAATCTGCCTGCCAATGCAGGACATACAGGAAACAAGAGTTTGATCCCTGGGTCAGGAAGATCCCCTGAAGAAGGAAATGTCAACCCACTCCAGTTTTCTTGCCTGGAAAATTCCATGGACAGAGGAGCCTGGCAGACTACAGGCCATGGGGTCGCAAAGAATCAGATACAGCTGAGTGACTGAGCGCGCGCACACATACACACACTAGCAGGGGAGGATGGGGGCTTGAGGTGCAGTCATGGAGAAGGTAAGTGTGTTGTCCTATTGCTACATCTGTTAGTTTCAGAGAGTGCATGTAAGACATGGCCTGACTTTTATTTTTTTTCTGAAATTAATATTTAGCACTAGAAACTTTGACAGCATTGACATTTTGGTGGGAATTACTTTCAGACACTTTGGGAATGATTGTGTTTCTTGGGAAATACCAGACCAGGTGAAGCAACAAAATTTCCCACTTGTTTGAATGTGAGGCTAAATGTGATTCTGAATCGAGATTAAGTCTGCATCAGATTCGCTTAGTTTTTACCCTCCGTGGGGAAAGATGTGGCTTGGCAATGCTCAGGATTGCTTACATTGAACACTTATAGATGTTCTTTGTAACCATCTCTCCATGTGTAATGGGTATATCAGAAAGTCTCCAAAGTTTGAAATTAATTTCTAACCTCTTTAAGAGTTTAATGATGCCAGAGATCTAACTGGGCTTGAGAGATGTTCATAGTTGTATGACAACAGCCAGAGAGACTGGAGAGAATGGAATTCAGAGTTGGAGTCCCTGGATCTGATAATTGTATGGCCTTGGAAAATTTACCAAACCTTGAGCCTTGGTTGATTCATGTGTAAAATGTACATAAAAGAGAATCCTGGAATATTGAGGATGGAGCAGTGGAGATGATGTGAACAAGCTCTGTTTAAGCAGGCCCGGCAGATCTGGGTTCTGTGCTATGGATGACTTTTGGGTTCTCAGCACCTCTGGTCTAAGGATGCCCTTCCCTTCAGCTTGCGTTGGTGCATGTGCACAGAAATGGCTCTGCTCTTGCACCCCAGTACCACCCGCAGTTGATTGGCAGTTGCCTCACCCAAGCCAGGGCCAACACAGTCTGAACTGTGGGCTATTGATGACTAACCCAAGGAGGTACCTGAAGGGCAAGGCGTTCTTTCCTGGGACTTTGCACAGGAGAGTCTTCTCACTGTCAGTAGCCAATGGGATGAAAAACAGAAGAAGAGATAGGAGTCAAGAGAGCACTGTTTGGACACCTTATAGCATTGCATTGGTTCCTGCCCTGTTTGGGGCTGAGACTGCTCCTGGCTCTTAGAGTATCTGCCCTTCCCTTGTGTGTTTTCACCAACTCATGTGGGTTTCTGTAACTGCAGCCCGAAGAGCCCTTTGGCATGATAACACTTTCGTCAGGTACTTTAGTACAAGGTCTTTTCTGTATTTCTCAGGGTCTGAAATTCTGATTTAATGCATTAACACAAGGAAGAGAAAACACAGGTATAAATATTGGAAAGGCAGAAACAAAACTGTTATTCTTTGTAAGCAATGTAATTTACCTAGAAAATCCAAGAGAACCCATTCATTCACCTAGTTATTAAAAAATGATCTCTTGAGTATTACTCTGGGTCTTGCATTGTGGAATGACAAAATGATTAGAGTATTCAGTATACTGTCCAATTACGAGCTAATGATACAGCAGTAGGTTTTTAGGTTAAATAAAGCATATAACAAATTCTTTGATGTTGGACATGTTTGGGCCATTACTGGATGATTCCCTGTATTTTGTAGTTTCTTATGCCAGTATAAATTCCCTGATTTCTTCTAAGGATTGAACCATATCTAGAGATCTTCCCATACTGTATTCATGGGAGAGATTTTGCACTTATGTGAATTCCTTACTAGGTGTGACATTGCCTGCCATTTCTTATAAACCTTTCTGCATTGTCTTTACTCAGAGGCTTTCTCACCATTATGACTTCTTTGATGTACTTTGGGGCTTGAATTAAGTCTAAAGAACTTCCCACATTTTTCACACTTTAAGGTTTCTCAGCAGTATGAATGCGCTGATTTCCAGCAAGTGGGTGCTGTGCACTGAATGCCTTCCCATATTCATCCACAGTCACAGGGCAGCTCTCCAGTATGATTGCTCCAGCACTCCAAGGCTAAACCCTGGATGAGAAGCTTGCCACCTGCCTACAGCCTTTGGGTCCTCCTCCATTATGGCTTCCCTGAAGCAGGGTAGGAGATATATGTTTTCTGCACATAGTTGTCTCTCCATAATTGATCAGCACACACCTTAACTCCAGACTTGGAAAATTCATCATTCCTTTTAGAGAATCAAATCCTTTCCTGCTGTGTCCTTTAAGATCTCAGTTTCAAGGTAATACATAGCTTCACTTGCTGAGCCCACAAATATGTGCCATCTTTTTGTTCTTTCCCGTACAACTACCATAGGCCCCTTTCTTTATTCCAATAATGCAGTCACATCTGGCTTAGAAAGCACAACATCCTGCCTTGAGATTAAGCTGCATGTTTCTATGGCCACATGGTGGTGGACCCTCTTGGGAACAGAGTCCAGATAGCTTCATGGTTCCGGCAGGACACTCCCCATGCCTCTGCCTGCCACGGTTCTCTGCACCGTGGTTGTCTGCCTGCAAGATCTGATCAGTTCTTGTGTTTCTCACTTGGAGAAGTATCTTTGGCATCAAATATTGGTATTGAGATGTAAACCACATGTTGCCTCCTCTTTGAGAAGGCAGGCCTCCTCGTTTGGAGAAGAGCAGGCCTCATGAACATAATGAGATAGAATGAGGAGGGAGGCTGGGCTGTCTCTGACATCACTCCAGGTTCCTGGGTCAGAGCTCTGGTGAATCTGTGGTTTTGAGCCACTGAGAAGCCCCCTCAAAGCTCTGCCTGAAGGTCCCTCCTAAACATCCCCATCCCAGGGCAAGTTGGCTCTACCTTCTTCCTGGAAACCTTCATTCTCAGACCTTCAACCTGATTTTTTTCTCAGAGACATTTCTCTGCAGCCGCCTATGTGGTGATGGAGGAAGTAGCAGGGCATAGAGGGCACAGGGATAGTGCACACCCCACAGTGGTGCATTTGCATGGGCTTCACCTGTCACGTATCTCCCAAGCACCATCCAAGCTCACCACCGCACCCATAGCCAAGGGGCACACCCCAGCCTTGAGCCGCAGTTCCCTCCTGTCACTCGCTCCCTCTTTGACTGGCTCCCACAAGAGGAAGTTCCTATAACACGATGTCCTATTCAAGCTCCAGGCCTCTTTGCTTTCAGATTTGCCCAGGAAAATCAGAAAGAAGTGTTGTTAGAAGACAGAGAACCTGCTAAACTAGGTAAATAATAATAGTTGCTAATATTAATTGAATGTTAATTCTACACCTAGCCCTATTTTGTGTGCATTACAAAATGTATCATTGAATCTTCTGATCTGCCTTATCAGGAAGTTGCTACTTGCCCCATTTTACAGATGAGGAAACTGGGGCTCAGGAGGATTATGTTGTTCGTTCAAAGTGACATGCCTAATATGTGGCTTGAATAGGACAGCTTTCACTGCTATGTACACAGACTCAAAATATTCTGGCTCCAGTGCAAGGGTATTCTTGAGTTAATTTCGCTTTGGTTTGTTTTACTCTTGTTTTTGTGGTTTTAGTTCTGTGACTCTGACTCATGGGGAAGAGAACAAATGCTGTTGGTACATTTGGTGCTACTATCTTACTCTGTGCAAAGGCACCAGCACTGGGACCCACCTTTGTTTTTGCACATGAGTGTCAGCGTGGTGAAAAGACAAGCACCATCTCAGAGTAACTGTTTTGACCTTGTGGGTCCCCTAGAAGGATCTCGAGGAAGCTCCACTCTGGGGTTCTTTGACCGCCGTTGAAGTCTAGGCCCCTGGGTGCTGGAGACATCATCCCTGCCCCACTTGCTCTGCTTTTTCATTTCCTGTTTTCTAGCAGCTAGGAGTTCTACCCTTTTTCCCTAGTCTTTAAGCACTTCCTCCCTTGGTTTCCAGAACACCACAGCATTTTGGCTTCGCCCTAGCTCAGTGGCCACCCCTTGCCCAGCCCGTGTGCTGGTTCTTGCTATTTCCACATCTCCCTAACCGTCAGACGCTGGAGCTCTTGCAGGCTCGGCCCAGAATCCTGTTCTCTTTAACTCAGCTCTTGTTTGGTGTCTCAAGGCCCGTGGCTGTCGATGCCAGCTTTGTGCAGATCTCCAGTTGTTCCTCCACTCAGAACTGTCCTCCGTGCCTGGGGCCAGTGGCTGGTCACCCGGGTGAGGGGATTCTAGAGGGAGATCTGCCTGTTGGCCAGCTCTGCTTCAGGCCTCCTGATGTTCAGGGGATTTGGATTCATGAATTGCACCTCACTTTCTCTCAGCACAGTCAATCCATCGTGAAGTTGTAAGAAATTATTTCCAAAATTACCTGCTTTCTGTGGTCAGGGCCCCACATCAGGACTGTTACTCTCCCCATCCTCTTGGTCTGCTCTGCCCCCATTCCAGCCTCTCCCGCACATCATCCCCCTGACCAGGGCCCCAGGTCAGGTCCTTCTGATTCTCCCGTTTACCACTCATCAGGCTTCCACCTCCCTTCCTGCACCCACGGGGCCCTGTTCCTCACTTTCTGACCTCACATTTTGCCTCTTCCCCTGCCCATCCTGTCCAAGCACATTGACCTCTAGTGGACTCTGTGGACAGACCCAGCCTTCAGACACCTTTGGGCTTTCTCTTATTGGTTGTGAAACTCCTTTGGGCCTCATTTCAGTGATCAGGTCCACAGCTGATCTCCTGCATCCTCTCCCCCACCTCCAGACTCCCGTATCGTCTTACTCCACAGCCATCTTGACCCTGACCCTTGGGTTATCACCATACGGTGAGCCCCCACCAGTGTGGGTTCTCAGCCAGCCAGCTAGAGCCCACCTGCCTTGTTCAGAGGAGGAGGCAGGAGGGTGCAGTAACCACGTCAGGAACAGGGGCATCTCACAAGAGCTCCTGCCCACCACTGAGAAAGCACATACCCTCAAATGGCCAAAGGACCAGGGAAAATAGTTCACAAAAGAAAAATAGAAATGACAGTTGAGGTTTCAAACCATGTCCAACTCCCCTAGTAATCAGTTTCTGGAAAACCACCTGGCAGTGTGTACCAGCGTCCTTGAAACTCATACTCAGTGCCCCACAGACCCGCTTTTCAGAATCTTTCCTAAGGCTGTGACTAAAGACACAGCGCAGATCTGTATGTGAGGATGTTTATCCCTTCTTATTTAAAATCTGCCCTATCTATTTGGAGGCAGTAAAAATGCCCCTCAATAGGATGCAGGTTAAATGAGTGAACAGTGGGGTGAGGTGAGTGGCCCAGCGTGGCTGGAGTGTAGACAGTCCTTCTGGGGATGGAAAGGCTACGTGGGGACCTGGCAGTGCAGGGCATCGGGCACCAAGTCAGAATCTAGGGGGAGGGGAGGGTGTGTGGTCCCAGCTGACCCAGGCTAGACCTGGGGTGTGTGTTGCCTTTAAAAATGTTAAGATGTACCACTGTCCGACTTTAAAATACATTCTTGTGAGCAAAATTGCAAAGTTGTGCCTTTCAGGAGAGAACTGAGTGCCAAGGATGATCTTACAAAGTTGGGAAAACCTGGGAGGGTCTTGTGTTAAGTACAGCCTCCCATGGCCCCAAACTTCAATACACTCAGGCTGGTCTGGTTTAGAGTGTTCTGGTTACTTACTGCTTCATAGCAAATGACCCCACAACTTAGCACATAAACCATCTATTTAATAAGCTGGATTCGGACACAACGAGGAAGACTTATCTTTGTTCCGTGACGTCTGGGGCCCCCTCTGGAAAGAAAAAGGAGATTAACCTGAAGGCTTATCTTGGAGCCTGGGTTTGGATGATGTGAACACTGAGATTGACCACAGATCGCCTGCACATGACCTCGCCACGTGGCCTGGCTTTTGTGGTAGTATGGTGGCCTCGGGGCCACTCCAGGGTTCCAGGAGTCAAGGCTGCATCACCTGTGAGCACCCGTTCTTGGAGGTCGCCCCTGCCTGCCCTCTCCTCTTGATCCTACAGTTGTGAGCCCACCTGGAATCACGGATACGTGTAGTAGACACTTTCTCTTGGAGGAGGGATGGCAGGGCCACACAGTAGGAGAGCAAACATGATGAGCATTGCTGGGATACTGGGAATGCCCTCGTCTTGTAGAATAGTTTGCCACAGCGGTATTAGTAACTTTAACCAGGCAAACAAGAGGCTGATACATAAATCTGCTGTTGAAATTTGCCCTGAACACCCACTAGGTAGATCCAGAATATGTCCCCCTGTGGTCAGTGCATCCTTCTCCCTGGGGAGGGTCTGCAGAAGCTGCTGACTGTTTAGAACACAGGAATGCAATGAATTGAAAGGCAGGACCCAGCATCTCCAGCCTAGTGCCGGCCTGCCTTCTGTAGAGAGGTACTTGACGGTCAACTTGGCGGAAGATTCATCCAGATCCCCTGGTCCTTTCTCCTCTGTGGAAGGCAGTGAGCCACTCTTTCTTCCTGGGGCTATTCCCAAAGAGGACTCCTTCCTCTGTTCTCACCACATAACTTAATGTGGGGAGACTTCGTTCCTAAGTGAAGACCCCGTACTGAATCCTTTTCCCAGGCAGGGCCATCTTCCAGGGTCACTGAAACCTCGGGCCTCAGAATCTGCAGGCCCAGGACTGACAGTCACAGCTGCTAAGCTCAGGAGGGCTCCTGCATCCTCAGCACTCTCTCCTGTAAGGAGGCTTGATTGAGGGTTCTTGTTTCTTTAATTCAAGAGTTTAATTCAGAGTGAGGTTGATTATCCCCCTGATATCTAAAGGACAAATAGCTGTTTCTTACATTTCAGGAACCCCTTTAAGTAAATGATATAGCTATAGTATATACATAAAGTAGAAGTTAGCTTGAACATTAAGTGCTTGCATGTCCATTATTAGAAGTGGAGAAAGCAGCAGGAAATTTCATGGGGCCAGCTAAATTGGTGTCTGGTTGCTTTATTTTTAAGTGAATCCATGGAGCAGAGAGGCAGATAATGCAGAGGCTTTTAATTATAGCTTTGGTGACCTGCCTGCTTCATCATTGTCACTCTTGAGTCAAGCCAGGCTCTTTTTCCTGTATGACGGTGGAGCACTCCCCCCAGGAGGGATGTATCACAGCACATCGTGCTGCTCTGTCCTGGGCCTCTGGGCCACCCTGTGTATGTTTGTATGTATGTTATTTGCTCAGTTGTGTCCGGCTGTATTGTGACCCCATCAGGCTCCTCTCCAGGCAAGAATACTGGAGTGGGTTGCCATGCCCTTTTCCAGGGGATCTTCCCTTCCCAGGGGCTGAACCTAGGTCTCCTGCATTGCAGGCAGATTCTTCACCACTGAGCCATCAAGGAAGTCCCTTGTCCACCCTAGGAAACTTCAGAGGCCTTCACTGAAAGTTGACAGACATACAGTTCCCAACCTCTTGCAGGTTCCCTTGGTAACTCTTTGAGAATTGGTAGGACCCTTGGAGAATGTGAATTCCAAACCTTTCTTTACCAAAGACAGACCTAGAGTGGCCAGGCCCCTTCCCTTTGTGTCACTGTGTGGTAGCCACCCCCACCCCCCACCCCACGCCTACTGTGTCCCTCTCACTCACCCCCTCCAGGCCTCTACAGTGTCCAGGAGGAGGGCTCTGGTGACCAGAGGTGGACAATGACCATTTGGTTTGCTGTTCTGGGAATTTCACCAGGGCCCAAATCTGTGCTGAAAAAGGTGTGACAATACTTTGGAGTTGTCCCTGGAGGTTCAAACCAGACAAACATCGACATCTGTTCAATATACAGAGCTAGGGCAAGGAGCAGGGTTCTTCCTCTACCTGCTTCTTTACAGTGAGGTATCCAGCAAGAACGGGCATCTTTTTTTCTTGTGTAACAAACGCTATTTGTATGACGTGATTGACTGTCACACCACAGATAATTCTGATGCCACGTTTGCTTACCGTGCGGCCTCTAAGAGCATGGGTAAAATGCATATGCTGCCGGGCTGCCTTTGAGCAGCTTCAACCAGTAAAGCTTCTCAAAGCGTGTTAGCACTGTGTGACTCTTCCTGGTGGGAGTTTCATTTCTAAGATTCCAGCCAGGTGTCCATTCTGGGTCACAGTGCTGCAAAAGAAAGGGACACAGGGCCTCCAGGGGTGAGCTGACCTCTGGGCTCAGCTGTGCACGTGGGCCCAGGAAATGCAGTGTTTGACCTTGACAGTGAACCTGGGAGAGAGCTAAAGGGTGGAAAGTCTTTTTTTTTTTTTTTCAAAATGACACGAACCCCTCTGTGGAAATGAACTGTTTGGATATATTCAAAGTGTCTAAAGATACCTGAAGAATGTGCCTTCCAAACCTTCCTTTACGATAGATCTAGAGTGGCCAGGCTCCTTTCCTTTGTATCCCTGTATTATAACTGCCACCCCCCACCCCATCCCACGCCCGCCTACCTCCCAGAGCCCCACAGAGGAGCCTTGAAATTCTTCTGAGGTAGAACCTGGACCACAGCCTTGAGTTACTGTCCTTAGACTTTCTGTCTGCTCCTTCCACCCCTCTGCCTCTTCCTGAGATAGAGGCCCCTGCACCCACTGATCCACACTTGCCCAACCACCAGGGACTCTGTGTCTAAGAACCATTCCCTTTCTTCCTAACCTGCCCATCCTGGGGACCCCTCCAGGCACACAAGCCCCAGGTGCTGTCCCCCCACACTTCACCCCAGAAACCAAGTCAGAGACCGGAGAGGGGTCTCTTGTCCCCTCCCTGGCCACCTTTCCTTCCCACCCCTGCCTGCTTCACTTTCCTGTGTCTGTCCCCTTTCTCCCTCCTTGGCCAGTGGAGTTGTGGCTCTGAACACTGTGGCCACATTCTGACCAGGCTCCTGCCTTTGCTACTTTGCATAGAGTGCTCCTCTGTACGCAGAATGGTCTGTAGCCCTTCCGTTTAGCCACCTTTAGGTAGAACCCACCCCCCCACCACATGAGGTCTCACTCAGTGTGCCTCTGGGGTGGAGGCCCCTGCTTGGCTGGGCCTCGGCCTGCTGGGGCTACTGTCCTAGCCTGATACACCAGCCCTGGACCCCACCTTCCCAGCACTGAGCCCCACCGATGCTGCCCTGCCTTGCGCTGTGCTCCCAGCCCAGCCTCCTTCATGGACAGAGGGTAAGGGGCCTCCCTCCATCTCCTGGCCATGCCTTTAGCACAAGACCCCAGAAGTCCTTCAGGGCCTCCAGAGTCCATGCAAATTCCCTGACACCCTACTAGGTAAAGATCACATTTAATATGGTTCAGCATTAACCTTTTGGATCACCTTGAACCCATAGGAATACCAGCTATTAGGGGGGAGCTATAGACTGCATGCTTGTGTCCCCCTAAAATGCATACACTGAAATCTTAACTGCCAGTGTGTTGGTGTTAGGAGGTGGGGACTTTAGGAGATAAATTTAGGTCGTAAGGATGGAGCCCTCATGAGTGAGGTCCTTTGTAAAAGGGACCCCAGAGAGCATCCCTTCCCCATCCACTGTGTGATGACATAGAGAGAAGGCACTGTCTATGCACCAGGGAGTGCTCACCAGATGCTGAATATGCCAGCACCTTGATCTTGGACTTGCCAGCCTCCAGGTCTGTGAAAAGTGGATTTCTGTTGTTTATAAGCCACCTCATCTATGGTATGCTGTTATAGCAGCCCAAATGGACTAAGACAAAGGTCAGGTGGGTTAATGATAGGAACCTATCATTTCACAGAAGGATTAATGATAGGAACCTATTAAATGAATAGTAAACATTGCTAGTATATACTTAAAGCCCAGTTTCATTTCCTAGAAAATTGAACAACTGTTTTTAGGGCCAAAATGTGTTAACAGCTCAGCTCTGGGATTGCACATCTCCCAAAGGGTGTTGTAAGGACCCTTCAGTTCCTGTGGATAGACCTTAGTAGTCATGTCCCAATGCAAAGCTCTTTGGTACACAAGGAATGCCCTGCTTTTCCCTCAGTGGTCTTGAGTTTTATGGTCCTTTGATTTCAATGTAGTTTTACTTTTAGTAGAGCAAAGCAGGTCTCCACTGATAACGGAACTACAGCTGTCGTCACTGTATCCGGTGAGAAGGCAGCCGTGTTCAAACTCTGGTCACAGTAAATTGGGAACACTCTGCCTGACAAGGAGACACTTCTTTTCCTGCAATCCAACAAGGATAGGACACATCTTAAGAATGGGTCTTCCCTTTCTTGGCCAATTTCTCCCCATGATGCTGAACCAGATTTTATCTGAGGCTCCCTCCCTTGAATTCCTGCTTCTTTAGATTGGATGGCTTAGTGTGGCTGGGTAGTTCTGATGCTCACCACCCAGGGTCAGTACAGACCCCACAAGTTAAGAGCATGGTCCCTAACAAACCTGCCTCACTTCAAACATCAGATACAAGTTCCACAGTCCCCAAGTAACCTGGGGACCAACCGCTTCTGACCAACTGCTGCAAGTTACAGTTTTATAATAAAGGTGCAAATCAAGACCAGCCAAATGAGGAGACACACAGGGAGCCTCCCTGCCCTCTCCCTGTGGAGCTGGAGCATATGACCCACCTGGCACAGATGTGCTCACCAACCAGGAAGGTCCCCAAAGTCATTGTGTCCAGAGTTTTTATTGGGGTATCACTATGGAGACACGATTGATTGGATCACTGGCCATAGGGAACTCAATCTCCAGCCCCAGTTCCCTCCCAGGAGGCTGGGAGGTTAGGCTGATAACACTTAACTCAAAGTCCCAACCCACTCATCACTAATCACGTGGCTAGTCTTTGTGGCCGGGGCAGCCTGTCCTGAATCATCTTGTTAGCATAAATGTAGCTGTGATCCAAGGGATCCACCACAAATGACAAAGCCTCTCCTATCACTTAGGAAATCCCACGGATTTAAAGGTTACCTCCCACGAAGCCAGAGACAGAGGCCAGAGAGATTCCTTACTAGAGAATAGTGTGTCATTACAGGTTAGTAAATTATGCTGTGGTTTCTAGTATAGATCCGAGTGTCAAACTAGGAGATTTGAATTCCAGCTTTGCACCAGCCGTGTGACCTTGGGCAAGTGACTTCAACTCTCTAAACCTCTCTTTCTTCCTCTGTAAAATGGGGATGATGATACCCCATAGGATAGTAGAAGCAATGAAATAAAACAATGCATACTAAGTGCTTATAACTGTTCTTCACAAATAATATACCTTCAGTGTCACTTGTCACTATGTTTATAAAGAAGGGCAATCAGGGTCATGAAATATTACCTGTATACAAAACCTGACTTAAAAATGTTGATTTTCTTAAGCTGTTGCTTTATACCTCAAAAATCAATTAACTGTTTGTTCCTGGTTAGCAAAGTGCAAGTGAGTAAAAGTGGTGTTAAATGCATGATACTCGTCTCCACCTTGAAAGTGTTCATTTGTTCATCCACTGAAGTTTTACCAGACCTCCAGCTCACCAGCAGCTGTGTCTGGAGCTGGGGGCATTGCTGTGGGAAGTCTCACCCCTGCCCTCAGGACACCTCCTCGGCCACATTACAGACTCAAATGGTAGGAGTGTCTTAGTCCTGGCAGTTAGGACAAAGTGCTATAGACTGGGTGTTTTACAATGGAAATATATTTCTCATGGTTCTGGAGCCTGGAAGTCCAAGATCAGGGGCTAGCATGGCCAAGTTCCAGTGAGAACTCTCTCCTGGGTTGCAGAGTGCTGTCTTCTCATATCCTTATTTCATGGAAGGGGTGAGGGAGCTCCCTGGGGTCTCTCAGAAGGTCACTAACTCCATTCAAAACTTCTACCTCCTAATACCATTGCACTGAGACTAGGATTTCAGTACATGAATTCTGGGGAGACACAAACATCCAGACCACAATTAGGAGTGAAGTGCAGTGGAGCACAGAGGGAGCTGGTCATTCATTCCTGTTCCTGGATGCTATCCAGGCCTTCCTGCCTTCCCGTGGCTGCCTGTCAATTCAGTCAGTGGATCTCCAACATCAGCTACCGTCAGGCCATTCTGGGCAATCCCCTGCGGCATGGAATCCATTCTGTAGATCATAGCCAGAATATTTTTTTAATGGACTAGAATGAAAAATAGATGTACTTTAAAGGGTAGCCAGGGTAATTTTTGGTTCATACGTAAATGCCCTGACTCTCATGTAAAATGCATCTCGCATGGTTGTGTGAATTTAGAAGTGTGAAAAGCACTGAACTCAAAGGCAAGTCGCTTCTCACCAGGTGGCTGTGGAGGCCTCTGAGGAAGGATGGGATGCTGAGAGGGCTGTGTGTCCTGAGCAGAGGGAGCAGGGGGCCAGGTGCTCCCTCTCCCCCTTCCCCCCATGCTCTGCCAGGAGCTCAGAAGGCCAGCCTCAGCCTCCCAAGCCAGCCTCGGCAAGGTGGGTCAGGGCAGCCCATCCATGAAAGTGTCCTCAGCTGGCGGCACTCAGACACCAGTCAGGAGCCCTATGTTGGGTTTCAGGCGCTGAGGTAGTCTTCACCTCTGACCTGGCCACCAACACGTGGGAGCTGCCAGCCATCAGCGGAGTCAGTGAGCAGAGGGAGAGCTGTGGGTGTGCAGGGTTCCAGCATGTTCAGAACATACCAGAAAGTGCATGCCTTTGCCCTGGACTTGGCCCTTCTCCAGCACTCTCCACAGAGTGGTTTGTCACCACCTCTCCACACACCTTGGAAGTGTTCTGCGGAATAAGCCTGAACCATACTGGGCAGGTGCCAGGCCCTGTGGTGGGGACACCCACCTGGGCTGCTCTCAGAGGCAGCCCCTGCTGGGGAGGTGGAGGGAGCTGCTTCTCTGGGACCTGGCCCAGAGCTTCAGCTGTGACTCAGAGCAGGATGTGTGTTCGCATCCACTCAGGTAGAGTATTCTTGTTCCCTGGAGTATTCTTTTTCCCTGGAGTATTCTTTTTCCCTGGAATATTCTTCTGTTAATTATTTTAAATGTTGTCTTTACCTCAAATATTAATTGTATGACTTGCAGACTTAAATCAAGCTTTTAATACACTGCTGCTGGAAACCAAACTAGTTGGAGAAATCAAGGCACTCCCATGTCTGTGTCTGGGTTTTTGAGACATCCATCTCCACCCCCAAGTGTAGCCAGTTCTGACTTTGACCTCCTGAGGGAGGCACTGACATGATTCTCTTTCCTGCTCCCTGCCTCTGCTACGTTGCCCATTTCTAAAATCATTTCCTTTGGGCATTCAGGAGCAAGACTTTGTCCCCTTAAAGCCCACTCAGTAGGATGGGGTTAGGAAAATAGTGTCTCTCATGAAAAAGATCACATTTTGTTGCTTGAAAATTCAGTTTTCCAATAACGTTTTCCCCCAAATATTTGCACAGCTAAGCCCTCAGAGTCTCCGGGCATTTGCGTCCTCATCATCTTCTCTACCAGGCTGTTTGATTTTATGATCCTCTCTCCCATTCCCACCCTCTCTGGCCCAGCAGGCCAGGTCCTCTGTTTTAGTCATGGCTCTTCATAACCGCAGAGAAGGCAATGGCACCCTACTCCAGTACTCTTGGCTGGAAAATCCCATGTACGGAGGAGTCTGGTGGGCTGCTGTCTTATGGGGTCGCACAGAGTCGGACATGACCTGAAGCGACTTAGCAGCAGCAGCAGCTTCATAACCGACTCATAACCTCTTCTTTAAAGGACTTACTATTTTTTATAATGGACTCATAACCTCTTGTTTAATTGGCATTTTTTAATACCAAATATTCACTGTCTATCTCACCTACTGGAACATCAGCTCCCCCAGGGCAGGGATTTTTGCCTGTTTACTCCTGTGCCCTGAGCACCTAAAATAATTTCCATTATGTGATTATTTGTGGAATGAGCAAATGCAGGATTTTTGTTATATTCACTGAGACAGTAGAAATGCTGCAGGGAGTGAACAGAATTCATTTACTTGAGTGTTTGTTGATTGATTGGAAACAACAGTGTCACTTTGTATATTTCATATGATTTAAACCTATCAGGAGCTCCAGCATTCAGCTTACCCTTCTCAATTTTCATACAAAAAATAGAAATACAAATACTAACAGTCACCTAAATTTATACAGAAAATAAAGAGGATAACCTGGAATTTGAACTGAGTTGAATGGAAATGGTGCTGCCACACAAAGCAGTGAGCTTGGTCAAATAATTTATCAATCATCCTCTTAGGAAACTGCCAACACATCAAGGATTTATATAAATAAAATTCCATCTTAGATTTCCCACATTCTGTAACACAAATCAGAATACCTGCCAACTAATATTTGTTCATTCAATGTTTGTGGAATTACACATACACATATATGTAATTATAATATGCAAGCATGCTCAGTCATGTCCGACTCTTAGTGAACCCATGAACTGTAGCCTGCCAGGCTCCACTGTCCATGGGATTTCCAAGGCAAGGATTCTGGAGTGGTCTGTCATGCCCTCCTCCAGGGGATCTTCTTGACCCAGGGATCGAAACCTCGTCTTCTGCAGTGGCAGGCAGTTTCCTTACCACTTGAGCCAGCTGGGAAGCCCTTAATTATAATAGCCAGCTAATATCAACATCCATTGGAACATAGAAAAAGCAAGAGAATTCCAGAAAAACATCTACTTCTGCTTCATTGACTACACTAAATGAAGCCTTTAACTGTGTGGATCACAACAACTGGAAAATTCTTAAAGAGATGGGAATACCAGACCACATTACCTGCCTTCTGGAAAACCTGTATGGAGGTCAAGAGCAACAGTTAGAACTGGACATGAAACAACAGATTGGTTCAAAATTGGGAAAGGAGTATATCAAATCTATATATTGTCACCCTGCTTATTTAACTTATAAGCAGAGTATATCATCCAAAATGCCAGGCTGGATGAAGCACAAGCTGGCATTGAGATTTCTTGGAGAAATATCAATAACCTCAGATATGCAGATGACACCACCCTTATGGCAGAAAGTGAAGAGGAACTAAAGAGCCTGTTGATGAAGGTGAAAGAAGAGAGCGGAACAGCTGGCTTAAAATTCAATATTCAGAAAACTAAGATCATGGCAACCAGTCCCATCACTTCATGGCAAATAGATGGGGAAACAATGGAAACAGGGAGAGACTTTATTTTCTTGGGCTCCAAAATCACTGCAGATGGTGACTGCAGCCATGAAATTAAAAGACGCTTGCTCCTTGGGAGAAGAGTAGTGACAAACCTAGACAGAGTGTTAAAAAGCAGAGACATTACTTTGCCAACAAAGATCCATATGGTCAAAGCTATGGTTTTTCCAGTAGTCATGTACAGATGTAAGAGTTGGACCATAAAGAAGACTGAGCGCCAAAGAATTGATGCTTTTGAACTGTGGTTTTGGAGAAGACTCTTGAGAGATTTCCTTGGACAGCAAGGAGACCAACCAGTCAATCCTAAAGGAAATCAGTCCTGAATATTCATTGGAAGGACTGATACTGAAGCTGAAACTCCAGTACTTTGGCCACCCAATGCAAAGATCTGACTCATTGGAAAAGACCCTGATGCTAGGAAAGATGTAAGGCAGAAGGAGAAGGGGATGACAGAGGACAACATGGGTGGATGGCATCACAGACACGATGGACATGAGTTTGCATAAGCTCTGGGAGATGGTGAAAGACAGGGACAGGTGTGCTCCAGTCAATAGGGTCACAAAGATTCAGACATGACTGAGCCACTGAACAACAACAATATCAACATTAATCAATAAAATCTGCTAAAAATTTAAGATGCACAGGAAAAAGCATCACTTTCAACATTATTAATATTGGTACAAGTGCTTTCATTACTTGACATCATTTACAGACTTCTGGAATACACTGCAAATTAATAAATGAAGTGCAAAGTGTGCGTGTGTGCTCAGTGTTGTCTGACTCCTTGGGATCCCATGGACTATAGCCCATCAGGCTCCTCTGTCCATGGAATTTTCCAGTCAAGAATATTGGAGTGTGTTGCCATTTCCTCCTCCAGAGGACCTTCCTGGCCCAGGGATCAAATCTGTGTCCCTTGTGTCTCCTGCATTGGCAGGTGGGTTCTTTCCCACTGCACCGCTTGGGAAGCTCTCAATAAATAAAAGTGGTTGTCAATATTAACCATAGTTTGAATTTATCATAGCACATCTTGGAATTTATCATAGCACATCTTTATCATAGCACATAGCACATTTATCATAGCACACATAACACACATGGGCCTGTAATATATTTTGCAGAAGCCATTTTAAATTCAGACATATATAATATGAACACAAGAAATAAGTTTTTCTTTGCAGACTTTATTATATGCTTTCATTTTTAAGTGTATATGTCCATGGTTCCCCTACTTTGCTGGGAAACTTTAAAAACTGCTGCTGTCTGTCTTTCAGTCCCAACCATTATGGTGTGATAGGCATAGGATTAAATCTGTATATTGGGATTTTTGAAAACCACCCAGGGGATCCTAATGTGCAGTCAGGTTTAGGAACCCCTGGTATATGCAGTGCATGAAGAATCATCTCATGTAGTATCTGAATCTGCCCCAGTTATCCTTTGATTTATTAAATTGTACCCTGTGCATTTGAATGAATAAACACTGTGCCATCCACCTGCCAGGCATTATGCAGATGCTGGGCACATAGTGGTGAATGAAAAAAGACATCGGCCTGCCCTCATGCAAGGTTGCTATGGCAGAGTAAGACAGACAGAATACACATTAGTAAATCTGAAATGTTAAAGGTTGTGTAAGGTGAGGATTGTGATTGTGAAGGTCATGAACAAGATGCTGTTATGGAGAATGAGTGGGGATCTAGGCAGTAAGGGAGCATGAATGAATCCTCCAGGACAAGTAGAGCTTGTCACTTCCTAAGGACAAACAAAGGGCTGATGTGGCCCATGGGAGAGCCTGAAGAGAAGATGGAGAGAGGCATGTGGTGCAAGACTTTGGGAGCCGTGCCAGTGACCTTTGCCTTGGACTTGGAACCTTGTCAGCTGGTTGGTGACTTTTAACAAAGCAAGGGAGTAGGAAGAGGTGGGAGACAAGGTTCTTGGTGGAGGCTATATATTCATTAAACCAAGGAATGAGAGTAGATGGGCAAAAGTGATGTTGTCTTAGAGATGGAGGGAAGTGGATGAGTTCACCATGTTTTTCAACATAGAATCCGCTGGAGTTGCTGGTGCATTATAAGTGTCATGCAAACGAAAGGAGGGAATCAAGGATAATTCCAGTTCCTACTGAGCAAGTAGGTGAATCTTGATGTCAGTTAATGTCAGTTAATTAGGGAATCTTGATGTCCCTAATGGAAAAGGAGATAGTTGGTGAGAAGTTGTGAATGAATGTGGATTTGGGAATAAAATCAATAATCTGACATAAATTCCTGTTAGACATCTAAAGGAAATGACAGGTAAACAGTGGAATAAACCAAGACCCAGATCAAGAAACAGAATGGTAGTGTGTGTGTGTGTGTGTGTGTGTGTGTGTGTGTGTGTGTGTGAAAGTTGCTCAGTCATGTCCAATTGTTTGCAACCCTCTGGACCATACAGTCTGTGGAATTTTCCAGGCCAGAATGCTAACAGCGCCCCCAGAAATTTCCTTGTTCACCCTTCTCAGAACTAACCTCCTAAACCTTGGCTAAATTCAATAATTCTGATAATTTTTCTAAGAACTTCGTAGGGTTTTCTGTATGTCGGGTCATGTCATGTGTGGATACAGTCAGTTTAGATTGACTTCTTTCCTGTCCAGATTCTGTGAGCATGTCACTGTCTTTCTTACTTCACTGGCTAGAGCCACTAGGACATTGTTGATTACAAGGAGAAAGCTGGAACATCCTTACTTTGTTCTTGCTCTGAGGTGAAAAGTATTCAGTATTTCCTCATTAACTATGTTAGCTGTTGGCTTTTCAGAATGCCCTTTATAAGGCTGAGGAAATGCCTTTATAGTCCTAGTTTGTTGAGAGTTTTTATAATGAATAAATGTTTGATTTTTTTCAAATGCTTTCTCTGCGTTTTCTTGATCTTCTGAGGTTACTATATGGTTTTGCTCCTTTACTTTATAGTATATACTGTATGACACTATTTTCAGATGTTAAGCAACTTCGAATTGTTATTGTTCAGTTGCTTAGTCATGTCTGACCCTTTGTGACCCCATGGACGGCAGCACATCAGGCTTCCCTGTCTTTTACCATCTCCCAAAGTTTGTTTAAACTCATGTACATTGAGTCAGTGATGCCATCCAAGCATCTCATACTCTATTGCCTCCCTCTCCTCCTGCCTTCAGTCTTTCCTAGCATCAAAGTGTTTTCCAGTGAGTTAGTTCTTCACATCAGGTGATCAAAGTATTGGAGCTTCAGCTTCAGCATCAGTCCTTCCAATGACCACCCAGGACTGATCTCCTTCAGGATGGACTGGTTGGATCTCCTTGCAGTCCAAGGGACTCTCAAGAGTCTTCTCCAACACCACAGTTCAAAAGCATCAATTCTTTGGCGCTCAGCCTTCTTTATGGTCCAACTCTCACATCTGTACATGACCACTGGAAAAACCATAGATGAACCTCTGTCAGTAAAGTGATGTCTCTGCTTTTTAATACGATGTCTAGCGTATTTTTTGTCATATCTTTTCTTCCAAGGAGCAAGTGTCTTTCAGTTTCATGGCAGCAGTGATTTTGGAGCCCAAGAAAATAGTCTGTCTCTGTTTCCATTGTTTCCCCATCCATTTGCCATGAAGTGATGGGACTGGGTGCCATGATCTTAGTTTTTTGAATATTGAGTTTTAAGCCAGCCTTTTCACTTTTCTCTTTCACTTTCATCAACAGGCTCTTTAGTTCCTCTTTGCTTTCTGTCATATGGATGGTATCATCTGCATATCAGGTTATTGATATTTCTCCCTGAAATCTTGGTTGAAGCTTGCGCTTCATCCAGCCTGGCATTTCACATGATATACTCTGCATATAAGTTAAATAAGCAAGGTGACAGTAAACAACCTTTCCTAATTTTGAAACAGTCTGTTGTTCCATGTCTGATTCTAACTGTTGCTTCTTGACCTGCATACAGATTTTTCAGGAGGCAGGTCAGGTGGTCTTGTATTCCCATCTCTTGAAGAATTTTCCAGAGTTTCTTGTGATCCACAGTCAAAGACTTTGGTGTAGTCAATAAAGCAGAAGTAGGTGTTTTTCTGGAATTCTCTTGCTTTTCCTATGATCCTATGGATGTTGACAATTTGATCTCTGGTTCTTCTGCATTTTCTAAATCCAGCTTGTACATCTGGAATTTCTCGGTTCACATACTGTTGATGCCTAAGTTGAAGGATTTTGACCATTACCTTGCTGGCATGTGAAATGAGTAAAACTGTGTATTAATTTGTACATTCCTTGGCATTGCCCTTCTTTGGGATTAGAATGAAAACTGACCTTTTCCAGTCCTGTGGCCACTGCTGTTTTCCAAATGTGCTAGCATATTGAGTGCAGCACTTTAACAGCATCATCCTTTAGGATCTGAAATAGCTCAGCTAAAATTCCATCACCTCTACTAGTTTTGTTCATAGTGATGCTTCCTAAGGCCCGCTTGACTTCACACTCCAAGATGCCTGGCTCTAGCTGAGTGGTTATCCGAGTCACTGAGATCTTTTTTGTGTAGTTCTTCTATGTATTCTCGCCATCTCTTTTTACTGTCTTCTGCTTCTGTAAGGTCCATACCATTTCTGTCCTTTATTGTGGCCATCTTTGTATGAAATGTTCCTTTAGTATGTCTAATTTTCTTAAAGAAGTCTCTATTCTTTCCCATTCTATTGTTTTCCTCTATTTCTTTGCATTGTTCACTTAGGAAGTCTGTCTTACCTCTCCTTGCTTTTTTCTAGAACTCTGCATTCAGATGGATATATCTTTCCTTTTCTCCTTTGCTTTTTTTTTTTTTT
>SJYQ01002768.1:184504-210440 GCA_006410935.1 Redunca redunca | reverse complement strand
GTCTCATGGAGAGATCATATTATTGAATCTTATTTTTTAACCCATTCTAGTAACCAGAGTCTTTTAGTTGGTATATTTAAACTGTTTGGCATTAATGGAATTGTTGATATGTTTGGGTTTAGATTAACAAAGTTATTATTTGTTTTTCCTTTATTCTCTCTTTTTTGTCTGTTTCTCATTTCTGTCTTTCTTTGGAATACTTTAATATATTTTTAGTATTCCATTTTACTTTATTTTTTATTCTATCTCTTTGTTAATTTCTCTAGAAATTACAGTAGTCATAATTTCTTTCCATAGTCTCTGTATAATTTACCACATCATGTGAAATGTAGAAACCTTACAACTACATAGTTCGCTTGACTTTCCCCCTTTATTTGTAAGTTTCTTACGTATTACATGCACATGCACTGAGAACTCTGTCAGTGTTATTATTTTTGCTTTTAATCATTACATATATTTTATAGAAATGACCCCCAAATGAATAATAGCTATATTTTGCCCACAACTTTGTCATTTCCGTTGCTTGTCATTCTTGAAGCTCTAAGTTTCCTTTTCAGATCATTCGCCTCCTGTCTGAGGAACTTCCTTTAGCGTTTTTTTAGAGCAGTTCTAGTGACTAATTCACTTTGTTTCCCCTCATCTGAGAATATCTGTATTTCATTTTCATTCTCAGAGATTATTTATGCTGGATGTAGCATTCTGAGTTAACAGTTCTTTTTTGACATCCTTTAAAAATATTGTGGCTTTCTGATTTCTGATGAGAAATCTACAGTTATTCAAATCATTGTTCTTTTATTCATAAATGCAGTGATTTTCCCCAGCTGCTTTCAAGATTTTTGCTTGTATTTGGTTTTCAGCTGTTTAATTGTAATATGTCTGGGATTGGATTTTTTTTTTTAAATTTGGATTTCCTCTGAGTTTCTTGAATCTGAGTTTGTCTTTCACAAAATTTGGTGAGATTTCAGCTATTATTGCTTCCATTTTTTCCCCGCACTAGACTCTTCTCTTGGAACTCTGATGGAATAAATGATCAACAATTTTTGGACATTTTTCACAGATCCCTGAGTTTCTTAATTTTTTTCAATACTTTCCCTCTGATGTTCAAATTAGATCATTTCTATTGATTTCTCTGGAAGGTCAGTGACTCTTTCCTTTGTCATCTCCTTTCTGCTGTTGAGCCTGTCTAGTTAATATTTTTCTTTCAGTTATCATATTTTCATTTCTAAAATTTTCATGATTCTTCTGTATACCTTTTATTTCATATTTGATATTTTTTACATTTTCAGTTGTTTGACCTTACTTCTAGGAGTATGGTTATAATAACATCTTCTCTATCTGGTCATTCCAACATTTTTGTCATCTCAGAGTTGACATATGCTGATTCTCTTTTCCCTTCCAAGTTGAGATGTTCCTGGTTGTTCATAAACCAGGTAATTTTGATTGTACTCTGGGCATTTGGAATATTATGAAAATATGAAAATCTGGGTCTTGTTTAATTCTAAGGAGGATGTCAGTTTTGGGTTTTTTGTTTATTTTAGCAGACAGTTGATCTGGTTAAGTTCAGACTTCAGGTACTGGCCTTACTTCCTTGGGATGTGATCTAATGTCAAGCCTGGGGTTTCAGGGCCTTTAAAATGCTATTTGGATCTTTCCAGCTCGGCACCACTATGTGGCACGTCTTTCAGTTCAGTTCAGTTTAGTTGCTCAGTCATGTCCGACTCTGCGACCCCATGGACTGCAGCATGCCAGGTCTCCCTGTCCATCACCAACTCCCAGAGTTTACTCAGACTCATGTCCATTGAGTCTGTCACATTGCACGTCTTTCAGGCAATGTCCATTCAAATCCTTTGCTATTTTTTGATCAGTTATTTCTCTTATTATTGCGTTGCGAGGATTGTTTATATATTCTGGATGTTAGTTCCCTGATCAGATATAGGATTTGCAAATATTTTTTCCTGTTCTGTGGGTTGTCTTTTCACATTCTATGTCCTTTGAATCAAAACTATTGTTGATTTTGATGAAATCCAATTTATCTATTTTTTCATTGATTCCTTAGGCTTTTGGTACTGTGCCCAAAAATCTATTGCCTAGCCCAAGATCACAAGTATTTACTTCTGTGTTTGAATCTAGTAGTATTAACTTTTATGAAATCTAGGATCCATTTTGAGTTAATTTTTGTGTACATCGTGAGATAGGAATCCAACTTAAATCTTTTGAATGTTACTATCCAGTTGTCCAGGCATCATTTGTTGAAAACAACTTTCCTCCCACAGAATTGCCTTAACACAATTGTCAAAATTCAGTTGACCATAAATGTAAGGATTTATGCAAATACTATACTGTCTTAATTATTTTAAATCTTTAGCAAGTTTTAAGACCTCTCATTTTAAGATAGTTCTGGCTAGCCTTGGTCCCTTGATAATCATAAAGTCAGCTTAACAACTTTTGCAAAGAGCCAGCTGGGATTTTGATAGGGATACACTTAATCTGTACATCAATTTTAGGAGTGTTGCCATCTTGATGATATTAAGTCTTCTGGTCCATGAACATGGAATGTCTTTTAACAGCAGTATTGGAAGCTGGAAGACAGTGTATTAATAACTTCAGTATGCTCAGTGCAAATACCTATAAATCTAAAATTCCATCCCCAGTATCTTTGCAAAATAAAGGGAAAAGAAGTCAGCATTTAGTGACAGAGCATAGATAAATCTTCAAAGTCTGTCGCTGCCAGGGAAAGCAGAAGGAGTGGCAACTGGAGGGATATATATATATATATATATATATATATATATCCTGTTTTTAGGATGAGCAATTTGAAAGTATAATCAAGTCAAGGAGGAGAAACTGATGACACAGTAGAAATTAGAGGGATCATGTCCCTTAATAATCTTTAGTAGATGAAGGGGGGTATCCTACAAAGGAAGTTAATGAGAGAGACCTTGATAGGTGAGGGTACAGAAGCTAAAGGGTTGGTGATGGGAAGATCACAAAATTCTCCACAGACCACTAAATAGGCAGCAAAGGCATAAGATAAGACTGGAGAGGCTGTTTGGATACCTGAAAGGAATAGAAAAGCATGAAATAGTCATCTTGCAGAATGGCAAAGTGAAATTTCTAAGGAAATACGACAGTTGACAGTTTTGAGTTCCTATCTGAGGTATATGGTATAAATTTGAAGTCATCAGTGTTTAAAAATTTTCTCCAACAATGTTCAGATCTTTTGGTACAGTGCAGAGTGAGTAGAAGGGAAGGGAAGGGAGGACGAGCAAGATGTTAATACTGTTTATAAACACATAGCCATGTATTGAACCACAGTGTTTAGGCTGGTCACTTAGAAAAGTGAGGACTTGAGGAGGAAGATGAAGTATGAAAAGTGACAGGACCAGCAGATTGGAAGTCCAGAGAAATGGCAGACCGACGGATGCACAATGGATACCACATAGAAATTAGAAATTTTCTTTGGGACACTAAATAAGCTACTGAACAAGTTATACTTAACTGTGGCTGCACATCATAGTCTTCTGGGGAACTTTAAAAAAAAAATGTTGTCTGTGGGTTCCAACCCCACTGATCCAGAATTTCTGAGCATCTATGTCTTTGCAAAGAGCACAGGTCATTCAAATATGCAGACGGAGCTGATAATGACTACAGCAGAGCCTGGAGTGCTGGGAGACCTTGGGACTGGAAGGCAGAGCTGCCACGCTGAACAGCCCCCAGTGGCGTCACAGTCATACAGCCCATGGCAACCCTATTTGGCAGGTTGTAGCACTTGAGAGCATCTATAATTGAGAACACATTGGAGGAGGAATAGATCCATTAGAGTCTTGGGGATTTAAAACATATCTGGAGCAGTAATTCTCAGCCCTGGGGAGGGAGAAGCTTTGAAAAAAATCTCAACGCCAAGATGGCATCCCAGATTAATCATGTTAAAATCAGTGAAAGTGAAGTCACTTAGTCGTGTCTGACTCTTTGTGACCCCATGGATTGTAGCCTACCAGGTCTCTCAGTCCATGGGATTTTCCAGGCAAGAAAACTGGAGTGGGTTAGCCATTTCCTTCTCCAGGGGATCTTTCTGACCCAGGGATCAAACCCGGGTGTCTGGCATTGTAGGCAGACACTTTACCGTCTGAGCTACCAGGGATTGATGCTTTACCATCTGAGCTACCAGGGATTGCTAAATCAGGACTTTAAAAAACTCACATGACATTTTCATCGTTCATCCAGAAGCCTTGTGGAGAGTGCTGTGCCTTTTTTTTTTAAGATAGGAAACACTGGATGGGGTGCAGTTTGGGGAGGAGATTTTATCATTTTTGCAGAGATTGCAGTATCTGTGCTTCAACCAGGTGGAGATGTCAGAGAGGCAGTTAGTGCCAGGTCTGAAGCTAGAGAGACAAGGCTTAAGTTGAAGTGAGAAAACTGCCCCCAGTTCTGGGTGAATTGTCGATTGCTATGTATTTTTAAAGCATATTAGTCTGGGGATGTTCTGATGAAATCCCTAGTCTTTATAAATAGCCACACATATGCACTCTGCTTTGAGCAGTGTTCACGGAACTAGAGAGGGGAACACGGTTCTGGTATGGATGCAGGATGCTTGTAAAATACAGTTATAAGAGAGAGTGTTGAGGAAGGATGGGTTCTGTAGAGTTTGTCTGATCATACATACTAATTTCATATGTTGGTAGATAGATAAAAGACTCAGATTGGTAAAAGACTCAGGCTCCTACAAAATCAGTGCAGAGTCAGACCAGCTGAGTCTCCTGACCTACATGGCAGCATTATCCTTGAGCATGTGCCCAGAGGGAAATGATGGCATACTTGGGCAGGAGAGGAGCTGTTGTTTCTTGTTTTTGTGGGGTTTTGGGTATGAAAAACAGGTTTCTGTTTTTCTTCATTCAGACTGCAGTCTCCCATTCCCACGTTTGTAGACAGATTTAAGAGGAGGTTGCTGTCTCAAAGCAGTTTTTGAATTTGACAGCATGAGCTTTTAGGTTGATAATTCACCAACTTGAAAATTAAGCAAATAACCAGCATTTGGGGATTTGTGTAAAATAAAAATCTAAGACACTACTTTTTGTGTGTTCCCTTAAAGCTCTTTAGATGTACTTCAGACCATTTGGCACAGTGTGTATGTTTGCAGTTGTTTCAGGGGAGCATCTGGACGTTGTTGGGGTGCTTGCCTTACTGTCTGAAGGACCATCACTGTGTCAGCTGCTCTGCATCGTCACTTATTTTCATGAGCTATGTCTTTACAAAGGCTCAAAGCATTCTGCAGTTATCGTAAAGGTCTTCCTTGTTAAATTCTAATTTAGCATGTAAAATATTATTTTGCCCAGATGACAGTGACCTGTAAGTACATTTAGAAAGTGAACTTAAATTTTGTAGTGAGTTTACATTTATGCCTCAGAGCCAGGGTACATGGTACACTACCGGGAAAAATGTCGGAACAGACCAGAAGTGACCAGGAGGCTGGTCTCCTAAACTCTGTCTTACATTGTTGTTTAGTCAGTCTCGGTCTCATCTGTCTGCATCCCTGGGGTTATCTGCAATAATGTTGCAATTCCTTGCACCATCATGTTCCAGTGGCAGCAAGGGCAGTAGCACTAAGAGGGATGCAGTAAGATCTAACCTCTGTCACATCCTCTTTCTCTGCCAGGCACCCTTGATTACCCTATTTTATCTCTTTAGTAAAGGAAAAATGGCACCCTATGAGGAAAGTGCCATTTCCATCCTCATCTTGCCCAGGTTTTAGGGCAGAAGAGTTAGAAGCCTGGCCATATTTGCTCCAGTTTGAGTCTCAGAGATTCAGCACCTGGAGATTCGATCTGGAGATGAAGCCTTAATGGATCTGCTTCTGTCCCAGACAGGAGCAGGAGATGGGACATAGGGCTAAATACGGTGCCACAGGAAGGGTGGGTTGGTACCGACATGGAGTGTGAAGAGCCCGCATGCGATGCTCACCTCTATCTTTTCCACCTGCTCAGTCTCCCCCGGTTCTGGCATTACAGCTGCTCCTTGAGGTGAGCAGGAGAAGTCTGCTTTGAGGACATGAATGGGTTCTTGCCATCATTCTTACAACAGGAAGCAACCATGATGGCCACCATGTGTCCAGCACACAGCTTTTGCCCTCTTCTCTTCATGTGCACGAGAGATGCTGAATAATTATTCGGCCTGCAGGTTTCATCACAATCTCAGTGGTTGGTTACCGGGCCCCTCTGTCCATGGGATTTCCCAGGCGGGAATATTGGAGTGGGTTGCCGTTTCCTTCTATAGGGGATCTTCCTGACCCAAGGATCGCACCTGGGTCTCTCGCATTGCAGGTAGATTCTTTACCAGCTGAGCCCTCAGGGAAGCCCAACCAATTTCCATGGAATTCACTTATGTTGTATAGGATATTCCAGCTTATACTTGAGCTCAGTACTTTGTCTAAGATTAATAAAAATAGAATGTACAGGAAAATAATTGATGCGTTCACGTCCTCAGAAGGAAACACGTCATTGCTGGCTCATAGGATATACATGACTTAAATTTTAATCTAGGCAGTTTGGATAATTACCTAATTTAAGTAATACCAAGCTGTTTTCCAAAGAGAAATCTCTTTGCTTCATATCCTCACCAAAACTTGGTCTAACAGACCTTAAAATTTATGCTCATGGGATGGATGTTTGAGTATCTCTTTTCCTCGATAACATGAAATTCAGCACCTTTTCATATTGTTTGTAACAACCCCACTCTGAAAGCAGTCTGAATGCCCATTGAGGGTAGAATGTATAAACAAATTGTGATATGTCGAAGCAAAGAAATCCCGTGGTATTATAATGTTATGGATATTCTTGTGCCCACTTTTTCAGTGACTATATCTGAATATTTCCAATGAGTAAATACCCAGCAATGGAATTGCCAGTTTACAGGCCATTTTGGATGTTTTGCTTTGATAGATAGCTGCTGAATGGTTTTCTATGCTGTTGTCCTAATTTATAGTTTCATAAGCACAATTAACATTTTCATAAATTTTATTTTTATATAATTCTGCACATACAGAAAAGTTGCAAGAATAGTATAGGAACTCCCATATATATTTTACCCATATAAACCAATTACAACCATATGTTTACCTCATTTGTATCCTCTACTTACCCTTCCTCATTCCCTTCCTTTATCTATATGTTTTATATATATATATACACACATACATATATACACATATATGTATGTGTGTATACACACACACACACACACACACACACACACATGCCGTGCTTAGTCACTCAATTGTGTCCAACTTTGCAACATGGGCTGTAGCCTACCTCTGTCTATGGGATTCTCCAGGCAAGAATACTGGAGTATGTAGCTATTCCCTTCTCCAGGGATCGAACCCAGGTCTTCTGCACTGCAGGCGATTCTTTACTGTCTGAGCCACCAGGGAAGCCCATATATATAAGTATCTGAAGGTATATGAGAATATATATTTTATGTATATTTATCTGTTAGTGGTTTTTCTGACCTATTTGAGACATAGAGATATCAAGCCCGTTTATCATGAAAAACTTAAGTGTATATTTCCTGAAAGAAGCCATTATCTTACATAACCACAGTACAATTACTAAATTCAGAAATTTTAACATTGGTATAATTCTGTTATCTAATCCATAGTCTAGGCTCAATTTTATAAATTCTCCCAGTAATTTCCTTTATAACTGTTTATTTTTCTGGTCAAAGGTTTAATTCAGGATCTTAGGTTACACTTAATTGTATGTTTTTCAAATCTGGAACATTTCCTAAACCTTTATCTATCTTGATCTTGATGTTTTCAAGAGTATGGACCAGTTAATTTGTAGAATGTTCTCCAATTTGGGTTTGCTGAGGTTTTTTTGATTATTAATCAGATTATGCATTTTTTCAGTAATGCCTCAGAAGTAGTCCTACCTCCTTCCTAACCTTTACATCAAAAGACATGTAATGTTGATTTCTCTCTTTATTGGTCATGTTAACTGGTCGCTTGGTTATGTAGCTAGGTTTCTCCCCTGTAAAATTAGTGTTTCCCCTTTATAAATTAGTAGTATTTTTCTCATCAAAGTTTTGTCTCCTAGTTTTAGCACCCTTTGATGAATTTCTCTGTCACTTGTCTTATGTTGACATCTTCTCTATGGAAGAGCTGTACCTCCGCCATCTATTTGTTTATCTATTTCTATGAACTTGTAGACCTTATTTTAGCTAGTGAGTTTTATTCTGTTGCTTCCCTTATTCCTTTTAATGCTCAGATTGCTCCAGATTTGACTGATAGAGGATCGCTTCAACCAAGCTCGAGTCCTTTAAATTTGTGCCCATTGTTATTTTAACACTTCTTTTCTTTCCTCTATGACAAGGTATTCCAAGATCATCATTTGATGATGCCTCAGCTCAGAAATCAGAGAAGGCAATGGCACCCCACTCCAGTACTCTTGCCTGGCAAATCCCATGGACGGAGAAGCCTGGTAGGCTGCAGTCCATGGGGTCGCTAGGAGTCGGACACTACTGAGCAACTTCACTTTTTTCACTTTTCACTTTCATGCATTGGAGAAGGAAATGGCAACCCACTCCAGGGTTCTTGCCTGGAGAATCCCAGGGACGGGGGAGCCTGGTGGGCTGCCGTCTCTGGGGTCACACAGAGTCAAACACGACTGAAGCAACTTGGCAGCGGCAGCAGCAGCAGCTGCTCAGAAATCAGCCTTTTTTGGCTATTTCCATTTATTAAAGAATGTTATTCCTAAATGAAGACATAGGTGCTGGATGTGCTCATTGCTTCTAAGCCTTTGCAGAATTAAGAAATGTGTATATATGTGTTGAACTACTTATCCATCATGGGCTTCCCTTGTGGCCCAGCTGGTAGAGAATTTGCCTGCAATGCAGGAGACTTGGGTTAAATCCCTGGGTTGGCAAGATCTTCTGGAGAAGGGAAAGGCTACCCACTCCAGTATTCTGGCCTGGAGAATTCCATGAACTGTACAGCCCATGGGGTTGCAAAGAGTCTAACACAACTGAGCGACTTTCACTTCACTTAACTTATCCATCTATCAGAAAAACAAGTTTATATTAATGCTTTCATCCAATCAGCACTACCCTTTCCATATTTGTAACTCCTTTAACCAGTAGTGGGATACCTTGCTTTCAGTTCCCTTAATACATTTACTTATTTGCTCAAAGCTAGAATATATGAGAAGTGGTATCAGAATTGCCATTACATACAAAGGAAAAAAATAAACCAACTAACTGTAGTTTGGTATTTGTGTGGGAGTATTTTTAGGTAAAATAAGTTAAATTCACATTTTAATTCCACAGTTCAGTTAAATTCTGACAAATGCATGCACTCATGTAAATTAAACCTCTATCAAGATACTGAAGTTTCACATCACTGTGACTTGCCCCAGTCAGTGCCCTCTTATTGTTGTTCAGTCTCTAAGTTGTTTCCAACTCTTTGCAACCCTATGGACTGCAGCATGCCAGGCTCCTCTGTCCTCCACTATCTTCCTGAGTTTGCTCAAATTCATGCCCGTTGAGTCGGTGATGTTATCTAACCATCTCTGTCGCTTTCTTCTCCTTTTGCCTACCCTGTCTTTCCCAGCATCAGGGTCTTTTTCAATGAGTTGGCTCTTCACATCAGGTGGCCAAAGTACTGGAGCTTCAGCTTCAGCATCAGTCCTTCCAATGAATATTCAGGACTGATTTCCTTTAGGACTGACTGCTTTGATCTCCTTTCAGTCTAAGGGAGTCTTTTCCAGTACCACATTTTGAAAGCATCAATTCTTTGGTGCTCAGCCTTCTTTATGGTACAACTCTCACATCCATACATGACTATTGGAAAAAACATAGCTCTGACTATATGGACCTTCTTCAGCAAAGCAATGTCTCTGCTTTTTAATATGCTGTCCCAGTTTGTCATAGCTTTTCTTCCAAGGAGCAAGTGTCTTTTAATTTCATGGCTGCAGTCATTGTCCATGGTGATTTTGGACCCAAGAAAATAAAATCTGTCACTGTTTCCACTTTTTACCCTTCTATTTGCCATGAAGTGATCAGGCTGGATGCCATGATCTTGAAAGTGAAAGTAACTCAGTTGTGTCCTACTCTTTAGGACCCCATGGACTATACAGTCCATGGAATTCTCCAGGCCAAAATACTGGAGTGGGTAGCCTTTCCCTTCTCCAGGGGATCTTCCCAACCCAGGGATAAAACCTAGGTCTCCCACATTGCAGGCAGATTCTTTATCAGCTGAGCCACAAGGGAAGCCATGATCTTGGTTTTATTTAATACTGAATTTCAAGCCAGCTTTTTTGCTCTCCTTTTTCATCTTCATCGAGATGATCTTTAGCCCCTCTTCACTTTCTGCCATTAGAATGGTATCATCTATGTATCTAAGGTTGTTGATATTTCTCCTCTAGGGGCAACCATTTTTCTAAACTTTTTTTAGTGTAGATATGTTTTGCCAAGTCTAAAACTTAATGTAAAAGGAACTATGCTGTTTGATTTCTCTTGTTTGCAGCTTTTGTGAGATTCACCCACATGGCTTCATGTAGCCAAAGTTTGTCCCTTTTTATTATTGACTATTAAGTACTGCCCATGGAGGAGGGCACGGCAACCCACTCCAGTATTCTTGCCTGTAGAAGAATCCCATGGACAGAGGAGCCTGGTAGGCTACAGTCCATAGGGTCCAAAAGAGTCGGACATGACTGAAGCGACTTAGCACGTGGTAAGTATTACTCTGTAAAAAATACCAAAATTAGTTATCCATTCTCTTCTTGATTGACATCAGATTTGATATTGTGAATATTGTGGCTTTGATCATTCCTTTACACAACTTTGTGTGGACACATGTTTTCATCCTCTTAGATAAATACCTAAAAGTGTAGCTGCTAGATCATAAGGTTGGTGTGTGCTGAGTTTTGTAGAAAAGTACCAAATATTTACCAACTTAGTTTCATTATCTTTATAATCCCTCCAGGATTATGAGAGAATTCTAGGGGCTCCACATCCATGCCAACATTTGATGTCAGAGTTTTAAATTTTAGCCATTCTACTTTGTATCACATAGGGTATCTCTGTGGTTTTAACTCCTGATAACTAGTGATATTGAGCACATTTTCATATACTTATTGGCAGTTCTGTATACTCCTTTAAAGTTCCTTTACCGATCTTTTGTCTGTTTTTTTTTTTTTTTTTTTAACGTGGGTTGTCTTTTCAGTGTTGTCATGGAAGTTTTTAAATAATTCTGCAAATAAATCATTTGTCAGGTATATGTCTTATGGATATTTTTCCTAGTTTATGATTTGTCTTTTTTCTAAATAGTGTTTTTGATGAGTTGATATGTTGAATTTTGATAAAGCCTAATATATTGATTTTTTCTCTTTTGTGATTGTTGCTCTTTGTATCCTAAGAAATCTCTACCTTCCCCTAGGTTGCAGAGATATAATCCTACATTTTATTCTAAAAATTTTATAGCTTTACTTTAATGTTTAGCTTTGTGATCCATCTTGAATTAATTTTTATGTGTGGTATTAGGTAGGGTTGAGGTACATTATTTTTCCATATGAAAATATAGCTCTTCCCCATATACCATCTGTTGAAATATTTCTTTCCACCATTGAGTTGCTTTGGCACATTTGTGGGTCTGTTTCCAGACCCTCTGTTTGGTCCCACTGATCTGTATATCTGTCTTCACATATATATCAGACTGTCTTCACATATATATCATTTTTATTACTATAGCATTGTGGTAATTCTTGAAATTTTATAAGACTTCCATCTTTAGTCTTTATCAAGATAATTTTATCTATTCTTGGGCAGTGGAATTTTCATTTAATTTTTAGACTTATTTTATCAGTTTCTATAAAAATGCTGCTGGTATTTTAAAATAGAATTTCACTGAATCTACAGATCAATTTTGGGAGAACTGACCATGATAGTGACTCTCGAATCCTTAAACAGGGTATACCGCTCCATCTGTTTAGGCAGGTCTTCTCTAATTTCTCTCAACAAAGTTTTATGTTTCAGTGTAGAAAGTCTTTGTATTTCTTACTAAATTTATTCATAAGTATTTTTTCCAAAGTCATTGTAAATTGATTTAGTTTAATTGCACTTTCCGACTGTTTACTGCTAATATATACAGACACAAATGATTCTTTGTATATTAGCCTTGTAACTTGCAGTCTTGCTAAATACATTTATTTGTTATAGAGTTCTTAGAATTTTCTGTTCTGACATTCATGTCATCTGCAAAAAGAGAAGCTTTTCCTTTTCAACCTTTTTCCCCTTATTTCACTGGCTAGGATCTATCCAGGTATTCAGACTGAATATGCTTACCTTGGTCCTAATTTTAGGGGAAAGCAGTTTAATATTATACCATAAAGTCTGATGATAGGTATAAGATATTTTAATATAAATTTACCGGCACTGAGGTGCCTGGGTTGGGGTCATGGAGGGGTGAGGCTGTTTCAGTGTTGACTTTTCCAGTTGGTTCTCTATGATGCCTGAGGCACTAGAGCCAATTATCTACCAGGCAGGCATTGGAAAGCTCCAAGGCATCTCAGCTGGTCCACAGCCCCAGCACCCTCTGGCTGTGCCATGGTCCAGCTCACTACTGTCCTTAACAAGGCCTACCATCAGTTCAGTTCAGTTCAGTTCAGTCGCTCAGTTGTGTCTGACTCTTTGCAACCCCATGAATTGCAGCACGCCAGGCTTCCCTGTCCATCACCATCTCCCGGAGTTAACATAAACTCACATCCATCGAGTCGGTGATGCCATCCAGCCATCTCGTCCTCTGTCATCCCCTTCTCCTCCTGCCCCCAATCCCTCCCAGCATCAGAGTCTTTTCCAATGAGTCAACTCCTCGCATGAGGTGGCCAAAGTACTGGAGTTTCAGCTTTAGCATCATTCCTTCCAAAGAACACCCAGGACTGATCTCCTTCAGAATGGACTGGTTGGATCTCCTTGTAGTCCAAGGGACTCTCAAGAGTCTTCTCCAACATGACAGTTCAAAAGCATCAAATCTTCGGTGCTCAGCTTTCTTCACAGTCCAACTCTCACATCCATACATGACCACTGGAAAAACCATAGCCTTGACTAGATGGACCTTTGTTGGCAAAGTAATGTCTCTGCTTTTCAATATGCTATCTAGGTTGGTCCTTCCAAGAAGTAAGCGTCTTTTAATTTCATGGCTGCAATCACCATCTGCAGTGATTTTGGAGCCCCCTAAAATAAAGTCTGATATGGTTTCCACTGTTTCCCATGAAGTGATGGGACCAGATGCCATGATCTTAATTTTCTGAATGTTGAGCTTTAAGCCAACTTTTTTACTCTCCTGGAGGCCACTTAACCATCTGCCTTGCCCTGGGTGGCTGTACCAAATGGCCTTTTTACCACATTGTGGCTTCCCCCAACAAGTGTCCCAAGGATGGCCATTTCATGGAGCAGCTGGGCTCTTATCATCCAATGTCCAATAATTATGGAAAGAAGCTCATTGCTCTCAACCTGGACCAGATCTGGCATTGAACTGGTTGTGGAGCCCACCTCTCTAAGCCTGTGGAAAAGTTTCTGGATCTTTCTGGCTATTTCCCTTAGCATCTAACAGTGGTCACAAATGCTGAGAGGTTGTGACAGAAACAGGCATGAGAAGTCCTCTTAGGTGCTCAGAAAACAGATACAGAAGCTACAGAAACAAGAGAATTGACTTCAGTGAACATAGCAGTGGGAACAAGGTTGAAGTCCTCTTAAAATATTTGTGCAAGGTTCTTAGTTTTATTATATTTAGAGGTCTATAAATAGAATTAAGTAAAAAAGTTATAATAATATTGTCTATTTAATTTTTTAACAGTTATAGCACTACTCAAATTTTCTGTTATTTAACATCATTTTTGAGGACTTCCCTGGTGGCTCAATGGCTAAGACTTCTCACTCCCAATGCGGGGGGCCCGGGTTCCCATCCCTGGCCAGGGAACTAGATCCCACATGCTGCAACTAAGAGTTTGCGTGCCACAACCAAGACCCTATGCAGCCAAAGAAGTAAAAATAAATATTTAAAAAAATAGGTCAATATTTGTAATTTTATTTTTGTTTTTTGGAATTTGTCCACTTTGTCTATATTTGCCAATTTATTTGCATAGTATAAGTTTATCAATAATATGATTCTTTTCATGAAACTAATTGTTGATTTTGTTGATCCTATCTACCATCTATGTGTTTTGGTCTTTATTATGATCTTCCTTCTAATTCGTTAGTGTTTATTTTGCTAATTTTTTCTCCCCCTTTGAAATGGCTGCTTGGCTTATGAATTTTGGGTCCTTTTTATTATCCACTGAAAGCAATAAAACTCCCTCTAACTATTGCTTTTACTATATCCCACAGGTTTTGATAGGAAATATTTTGGTTCATTTAGTTCAAGATCTTTTATTATTTCAGTTTTGATTTTTCTTTCACTCTTAAGTTATTTACTTCATCTTATTTTTCATAGGGAAACCTGATAGCTCAGGTGATTTTTCCTATTGACTTTACTTACATTTTTGAACATTTAACTATGAAAATATAAAATATCTATAAATGTACACAGAATAATATCATGAATCTTTTATGACTATCCAGTCATGTCCAAACTTATTTTTTCTTGCCTAATGCTACTTCAGCCTCCTATATTATTTTGGAGCAAATCCTATGGTCATTTGTATGGGTTAAATTTTTTAACTATATGGGAATTTGCTAGTTATCTGTCTGACTTGTTTGTTTAGAGAACATTGTAAGTTCATCATTTGAAATTTCTGTGGTACTCTTTGTGCCCCAAAATGTAAGAAATATTTTGTTAATGTCCCATGCATACTAAAAACATTTTGTATTCTGCAGCTCTTGAAAGTGTAATTCTATATGTCAAATACATGAAGTTTGTCAAAAATACATTCAAATTTTTAATGTCCCCAACTCATATTTGACCTGATCATTAGGAAGTAATTCTCTTTATCACTAGTAAATGCTTCTACGTCTCATGTTAACAGAACTACACCAGTTTTCTGGTGATTATAATTTTCATAGTGTATTTCTTACCTTACCTTTAAAATTTCATCTTTTCTGTATCTTTACACGTAGGAAAGCTTTTATAAATAGTATATTGTTGAATCTTGTATTCAGTCTGCCAATTTATTGCTTTTAACTGAAGCATCTGGTGTCTTTACATTTAATTTAATTAGTGACACATTTAGGTTTAAATCTACTCATCTCATCTTGTGCTTCTTTACTTGTTTTACATCTGCTCCCCTCGCCCCCTGCCTTGTTTATTGCCTTCTTTTGGATTCTTTTTCAAATCGATTTTTCAAAATATATCAAGAATTCAACCCCTTCTCACCACCCCCACTGCTGCTGTCCCGCCCAGACCATCTCCTCCTTCCTCTGGGTGAGGCGGTGGCCTCCTGACTCATCTCCCTGCTTCTGTCCTTCCTCCCACTCCCCGCCCTCCCCCGGCCATCTGCTCACTAAGCAGCAGCCAAAGTGAGCCTCTTAGCACGTCAGCTAGTTTCCGCTCCCTACAAAACCTGCCTTGGCTCCTGTGTAGAGTGAGCGCTGTCCATGGTGCTTAGGGGACCGTCATGGCCTGCGGGCCTCAGTGCTGCCCAACTGCCCTTGCTCCGTGTGCTTGAGACACGTGACCACCTGCAGGTCCTCTGACAGTACAGAGCCCCCCCTCCTCCCCCCCAGGCTGGACATTCTCACCCCACCATGCACATGGCTTACCTCTTCCACGCCCTTATTCCAAAATCACTTTTTCGTGAGGTCTGCCCTGGCCACCCCTTGCCCTGCACCTGCTCTTGACCCTGTCCTGTTCTCATAGGAGTCAGCTCCCTCTGTCACCCTGTACAGTGCTCCAGTTATGGTGCCATGTGTTGTGTCTCTGCCTCTGTTAGAAAAGAAGCCCCTGGGGCGGGCGGGGTGGGGGGGTCTCTGCCCTTTTGTTTGGGAACATATCAAGGCCCTGAAACAGAGCCTGACCCAGGGTGGCACTCAGAAGTTACTGGTGGAGAAATGTGGGAATTTCATTTTTTCTCCTGTAATTATTTGAAAGTTACATGCACTTATGTCTCTTATTTTAATGTTACCATGGAAACGACAGTGTGCATACTTAACTACTCAAAGGCTCAAGTTAACCAATGCTGTTACCTTCCTTCTTGGCTTTACAATGACCTGTGAACACTTTTAAGATACTCCATTTACTTTGTTTTATTTTTTGTGTGTTTTTTGTTTGTGGGGTAGGGGGTGTTTACTTTTTGAGGAAGAGGCAGGATGAAAGTATGAAAATGCAGTTGTTTTGTGGGAAAGTGGATCCAGTATTTGAAGTGTGTGACTGAGACATGGGCCTCGAATTCACCTTTTGATAGAAATCAGGTGTTTGTCAGTTCATTGGCTTCACACATTCATGAGCATGATGAGGGCCTTCAGTGGCTTCCAAAGACAACTTGTTCCAGGTGAGTGGCATAAAAATACCTCTGATATTTGTAGATCCCGCACTCACAAGTTTCCCTTTGAGAAGTCTGGGCTGTTCCTCAGGAATGAATGTTGTACCAGTCCCTGGTCTTTCTGAAGCCCCCACCCAGGGGTGAGCACCCCTCCCAAGTGGTCCTCAGCCTCCCTGAGGACTACTGCATTTAGCATCTGGTCACAATGTGGCATTTGTAGAAGCCTGGCATGAGTGTGGGAGTGATTTCAGTGAGCCTGGGAGGTGTAAATGGAAGTTTAAAATCCTCATTGGAGGAACAATTCGAACAGTGTTAAAGCCAGGACGGCTTCTTGGCTTTTCCGCCCCCAGGCTGTCCGAGCACAAAGGCTAAGGGATGCAGGTGTCAGGCCTGCCCTGACTCCCACACATCACGTCTGTGCCTCTCAGGACCACGGTCCAACTGTGGGGATCACATGCCCTCGGCAGGCAGCAGGCAGCCTCTGCGTCCTGTCTCAGGAAGCACCATCTTGGTGGGGTCATGCTTTCTGTTGGGCTGGATTTCAAAACTCACAATGAGCAGCACATTCCAAAGATATGCCACTGACGGTGCTCGTGCACGCCGCCGTCAAGGACCTCAACAGTGGCCGGGCTCTGGCCCTCTCTTCTAGGAAGGCGGTTGCTGTCCTCCTGGTGAGCAGATAATCCGCCTGAGTTGCCCAGGAAATAGGACTCCCTGTGTTGCTCTATCAGGATGCCTCTAGGACCCTCTGAAGTTGTGGTGGACCGTTGGGGTGGTCCAGGGACCTAGAGCAACCCTGGTAAACCTTCCCCTCCTCTCTGATTAGGTCTGTATTCAACCACATTCCTCACTTCTCCACTTTACAGTAAGGATGCTGGTTATGGAGCTGGAAGATAATGGTTGGAGCAGTGGCCTTGCATACCATGGAATCCTCATCATTTGCCCCAAAGCTGCCCCGTCCCCCCCTGCACCTGTTCTATAGTACAGGGGCTTGCCCACCTTCTCCCGAGGCTCAGCCTTTATTGGCTCTTCCTTAACCAGTTGTTAGCTCCTTGAAATTCTCCTTTCATGTGGCTTCTTGGGCAAATCATCACTTTCTGCAGAGATGCTCTCATTTATTTTTTATCACAAAAGTAATAGGAATTTTCCAGCCAGTGAAGCAATGAAAAGGATTTTTAAAATGTTATTGATGCCCCCCAATTTATACTTCCCTTCACTAATAAATATTGTGTATAAATTACTAGCTACACCTGTGCACCTATTTATAAATATAGAAGAGCCTTTTGCACTCGTTTCTGCAGCCAGATGTCAGTGGTTCCGAGCAATCCATATTACTGTGACGCTTCCTTTCCTCAGCAAACTGTGTGTTATGGGTGTCCTTCCAGATCAACAAATCAAGTCTGATTTATCTTTTCTAAACATATAAATCCATCCAGCTTATCCAGCTATTCTCCGTTGAGAAGTTTTCTGATTTTCTCATTTTCTGCCACTTCAGAAGTCTTTATTGAGTGTCATTGAACACTTTCTAATATACTACTAGTTTTTATTTCTATAAGATATATTTCCCAAAATGGGATCACTGAGTCAACAAGCTCTTTATTTTGAACTTGAATTGCTATTTTCAAATGCCTTTCCCCAAAGGGCTTAGAAATTTACATTCCTACAAAAAATGCAAAAGCATAAAGAGTTCCCTCAATCCCTTTGTGTCTGGATGTCATCACCAGCTTCTTTGCCAGTCTGTCTGAAAATGATATGGTTTTGGAAATTTGCATTGTTTGTTCATGATTACTGCTCAGAGTGAGCATCTTTTTTATGCATTCTTGGCTTTCTGGATTTTTTTTTCCTATAAATTGCCTCTTCGTGTCTTTTGCCTGAGTTTCTGTTGAGTCATTTGCCTTTATCTTAAGACTTTATTTAAAGGGAGGTTAGCACTTTACTGAAATATGTATTACAACTATTTTTGTGTTGTTTGTTTTGTCATATTTTGAAATATTACCCTGTTAAGTATTTTTTTTATTATTTTCTTTATAATTACTGAGTATCTTGCATTGTTTAAAAAGGTCTTCCTCATGTCAGAGTCGTACAGCTATTTAATATTTGAATATATTTTCTTGTGGTATGTTTACAGTTACATGTCTTACATTTATGTCTTTAATTTACCAGGAATTTACTTCTGTGTATGGGTGGGGTAGGGTGAAAGTTTGTTTTCTGTCAGATTCATTTACTAAGTAAACTATTCTTTTCCCTGAGAACTAAGGGCCAGTTGGGTGTACATTAGTATCATAATGTATTGATTAGCACACCTTTATGGTAAAGCAAACCCTCCCTATTATTCTGTTCTTTGGTTTTCTTGTCTGCTTTTAAAAATGGATGTAAAGCGCTTAGGAGAGTGCCTCATTTTTTTGTGGAAAATATTAAACCTCTGTAAGTGTATACAGAACAGTAGTGTACTGAATCCCCATAGATTCAGCACCTGGTGTCTGTAATTATCAAGTTGTGTCCAGTTCTTGATATTTTTCTATACCCTCACCCACTGCCACTTCAGCCATAAGTATAAAAAATGTTCACTGTGTTTATTCATGTTACTACTGTTCTTATCAGTTCATACTTTATGTTTCAGAACAAGTGCATTCAGTTCCCCCAAATCCGACATTGGAATTGTGGTTGACATTGTATTTCAGTTTTGCATTTGTTCTGAAGCAGCGTTTTTATGATGTCATCGTCCCCTGGGAGGCATGATCAGTGTTTCTGTGCTGTCCTGTCTCGGTGTCCCTGGCTTCCTATCCTCCTCTGGATGGCTGGGTCTGGAGGGCCCGTGCGTGTCTCTTCTTAAGTCCTCCTTGTCTTTTGGATGCTGAGCTTTGAGTTCTCAGTTCTTTTTCTGAGAGAACCCAGACAGCATCCATCTACAGTTGACTCCCAAGGTGACAGTTCCAGTTATGACTCTTAAATCATTCAGCAGACAGTGGGTGACCATTCAGCATGCCCTGGACAGACAGCAGTGAATCAAACAGATGTGACCTCTGGTCCCTGATGAGCCAAGGTCACACTCAGAACAGTGAGCGAGAGGCTGCCCTGATCTGGTCAGTGCAGCCCAGGAAGGCTTCCTGGAGGAAGCAGTATTTAAGATGAATTCTGAAGGGCCAATAGGAATGAGCCAGGCAGTGGAGCAGAACATGAAAGCTGTGCAAGAGGAGGCAGAAGGTGGGAGGAACTTCGAGTAAAAGCAAGATCCTGGTTTTTTGGAGACTCAGAGAATGAGTACCCCATGTTGATTGTCTGGGGATGTGGGTGGGGGTCACAAAGAGCTGGAATGTGCTGGGCTCAGGGGAGGGAGTACCAGCAGATGTTGTCATCACCATCATCAAGATCCATCCACTCTGCCCTGGACTCTGTGCTGAACCCTTGGGATGTATCCTATTTGATCCTCAGCAGTCAAATGGATGAGATATAAAGAAGGTGTGAATGCTCTGTCACTTCTGTCATGTCCGACTGTTTGCTACCCTATGGACTGTGGCTTGCCAGGCTTCTCAGTCCGTGGGATTCTCCAGGCAAATATATTGGAGTGGGTTGCCATGTCTTCCTCCAGAGGATCTTCCTGACCCAAGGACTGAACCCTCAAGAAGAAGGCAGGGCTCTGATAAATCACCCACTTGGCCACGCTTACTCAGCCATCAGGATCCTGAGTCAGGATTGGAACTCGGATGCCAGAGCCCACCATGGCATGTTGAGGCACCAAGCAAGTGACACTTCTTGGTTTTGGCTGCTGAATGCAGAGGAGTTAGTGATCCTGCTCATGGTCAAGGGGAGGATTCTGGGCTGCCATTTGGGTGAGATTTTTATAACCACAGCAGAACCCAAAGACTGATACCCAAAGGAAAATACAACCAAGAAAATGGGATGTGACCCCAGAAACAAGTATTCTATGGGAAAAGGCACTGGAAGAAATGCTTAGAAGTGGTGGAAGGGAAGGCAGAGTACAGCCACTGGACCACGTCTAGCTTATTAGTACAGCGTTTCCCCATAATGTGTTACGCAGTTACATGAGGCAGCAGGGAGGTCATCTTTATAATGTCAGCATGTCAACAGCATGCCTGTTGGATGTGCCACAGAACTTCCCAGAGTGATTTTCCAGGTAGTGGGCGCACACTGCAAGACTCACTTTTTGGCTCTTTTAGCCATATGTCACGAACAGCCTTCTACCGTGAACTGTGTGTTTTAGTTAGTTTGCTAAGCTGAAGTTTCACCACTGAATTTACCCTCCCTTTGATCTAAGGGTGAAACCCAGCACAAGGCAAAGCAAGTTGAACTTGGACACAGGACAAGCGATCTTGCAACCCCTTGGGCCAGACTGGACCTCTCTCTCTGAGCCTCATTTCCTCACAGTTATCTCTGCTGCTGCTGCTAAGTCACTTCAGTTGTGTCCGACTCTGTGCGACCCCAGAGATAGCAGCCCACCAGGCTCCCCCATCCCTGGGGTTCTCCAGGCAAGAACACTGGAGTGGGTTGCCATTTCCTTCTCCAATGCATGAAAGTGAAAAGTGAAAATGAAGTCACTCAGTCATGTCCCACTCTTAGTGACCCCATGGACTGCAGCCTACCAGGCTCCTCCGCCCATGGGATTTTCCAGGCAAGAGTACTAGAGAGGGGTGCCATTGCCTTCTCCCACAATTATCTCTAGCCCAGAGTAAATATCAAGCTCACAGGCCCAGAGGCATCAGGAGCTTTTGTGGCGTTTCTGCTATTTAAAATATTCCATTGAATCCAGGTATTCAGTGTGTCTGAGTGGTTGATAAAAGAAAGAAAAAGAAAGATAGCACTAAGTTGTGTCCGACTCTTGCGATCCCATGAAATGTAGCCTGCCAGGCTCCTCTGTCCATAGGATTCTCCAGGCAAGGGTACTGGAGTGGGTTGCCATTCCCTTCTCCAGGGGAACTTCCCGACCCAGGAAGTGAACCCAGGTCTCCCACATTGCAGGCAGATTCTTTACCAGCTGAGCTATGTGGGAAGCAAATGAATGTAAAAACATAGGGCTGTGGAGTGAGGAAGATGCTGAGGCAATTCTAAGTCTGTTTTTTTGGTATTTTTTTAATGTAATTTTAATGTCGAAGAAGAAATTCCAGAAAGTTAAGAGAAGAGAACTTGGCCTGCCCTGGGCTCTCCTTCTTCTGCTCCCAAAAGGACTAGAGCATGTTTGAGAAGGGTTACTCTATGTGATGATGTATTGATATGTACTTTTATATTGGGAATAATTTCCTATCTTTATCTTTTTAAATAGACTTTATTTTTAGGGTAGTCACAGCAAATTTAAGATATTTTCTATATACCTGCATGCCCCACACATGCATAGGGACCCCGTTATCAACATCCCCCCCACCAGAGCAGTGTATTTGTTACAATTAATGTATCTACACTGATTCCTAATCACCCCCAGTACATACATAGTTCACATGAGGGTTCATTCTTGGTGGCATCCGTCTGGTGGTTTTGGAGAAATGTAAGATGACATGTATAGCCCCTGACATATATATGTACATGTGTAGAGTATCATACAAAATAGTTCCATTGCCCTAAAATCCTCTGTGCTCCACCTCTTTGTCCCTCCTTGCCGCCTAACCCCTGGAAACCACTGACGTTTTCATTGTCTGGGTAGTTTGTCTCTTCTAGAAATTCACACAGTTGGAATTATACAAGATGCAGGACTTTTCAGATTGGCTTCTTTCACATAGTAAGACACATTTAAGGTTCCTCCCTGTGTTTTTGTACCTTTATACCTCATTTCTTTTTTGCACTTAATAATTTTCCCTTGTCTGGATGCACCATTGTTTATTTATCCGATCACCTCTGTAGAACATAGACATCTTGATTGCTTCTAAGTTTTGGCAGTTATGAATAAGCTGCTATAAATATCTGTGTGCTTATCTTACTTCTTTAAAATACAAAATCAAAATATATCTCCCAACTTCTGATTATGGAAAGCCTCTATAGGAATGTAAAGGGGGAAATCTTCCTTAGGGAAGAATAAAAACAGACATGAGCCAACTGCATTTGGCTACAACATCAAATAGTAACAGTATTTAAATTGATAAATCAGTTTCTGGGGCTTGAATACTACAGCTCAGTCAAACTATGCCACAGATGTTTGATCCCAGTAGTCCTGTGCTACCCAGTCACTGAAACCCTTAAAGAGATAACCTCACCAGTTAGGAAGAAAAGGGGATCTTGGAGCCAGTCCTCATTATGTTTTATATTTACGTATTTTTAAATTTTTACCTTTCACATCACCATGACTTGACCAAGGAGCTGCTATATTCTGCTCCACTGCAGAAGGCATCACCTTGCCCTGAGCTTGAACTGTCCATGGACCTTTCTGCCCTTTCTTTCATCATTATCTTCCACACAGACCCTTCGAATCTCACTCTGTGTGATGACAGCAACCCCCTGAGTGCAGTCCCACGTGGGAGATGAGGATACCAAGTTTTAGAAAGCCTATGTGTCCTGCCCAGAGTCATGTAGATCAGAAATGACAGTGTTGGGATTTAACTCAGGTCACCTCCTCCAAGCCCACTGTGCTGCCCCTTTGCAGGAAACACACTTGACCCCATGTCATCTCATGTGATTACTGCATTGTGCGCTTCAGGAAATAAAACCCCCCAGCACACACTGAAGAATGGACTGAGTTAGCATTGGTAGGCTTGCTGGAATGTAGACATTTCATAATCAGATACACAGAGGCTATTTGGAGTCTGGGAAATGGACAGGTGGACTCTCACAAGCAAAGCATTGACAGAAGTCCACAGCAGGATAATGACAGAAAACAGAGAACCAGTACGAAAAGTGGAAGATGGGGACCTGGAGGAGAAAAGAACAAAATACCACGACAGAGACAAGGATTTGAAGTACAAGAAGTAATCTGTCAGTTAGGCTGCTATAACAAAACACCACAAACAGGGGAACTTAAACAGCAGAAATGTATTTCATACAGTCTGGAGACTGAAAGTCCGAGATTAGGGACCAGCATGGTTGGGTTCCAGTGAGGGCGCTCTTCCTGATTTGCTGACGGTCATCTTCTTGCTGTGTCCTCATGAGGCAGAAAGAGATCATCTCCCTCATGTCTCTCCTTATAAGGACACTCACAGGTCATGAAGGTCATAATTGCCTTCTAAAGGCCCCACCTCCTAATGTCATCACGATGCACATTAGGACATCAACATGTGAACCTAGGGAGATACAAACACTCACTCCATGATAGGGGTCAGCAGTATCATGGGAGAGTGAAGGGAAAATCTGAGACTCAATGGGAGAAATGAGGGTAGAAAGCAAAGGGCGGAGGGGCTTGTGCACACGAAGAGGAAAGTGGTGGGGCAGGTGTAGGCGGCAAGGTCGAGAGATCAGGTGACGGATGGAAGGCTGGAACTGGGACAGAGCTTTGGAGGAGGCTTGCGGTCCAGGGAGGCAGTGAGCTGTGCTGACAGCAGGGTGCTGTGATCCTGGGGGAGGCATGGGAGCTGGTTCCTGACAGGAATGCCAGTGAGATGGGATTAAGGGTCCAGGAAGCAGGGGATTAAAGCCTGAAAGTAGAGAATGAAAATAAGACCCTACTTTAGCTGTATTATTTTTTTCTCCAGGCACCGTATGGAATGCCCTTGAAGGTACACTAGGTGTCAGATCTGCTATGTTGTTTAAACTTTAAAAGAAAAAACATGAAAAGGCCACACTCAGCAAGCCTTGTCTTCAGCTCTTTGCTCTGAGCACTTGACGCACGCTTTCCCTGCTAGTCTAAATTCAAGCTTCTACAGTAACAAGACCAGTGGTGACTGTAGCCAGTTGCTGGCATGTCCTGGGCATTGAACTTCCTTGCTGTTACCTCTTCCTTCTCACGACACTCAGTGTCTGTGTTAGGACACAAGCTAGGCCCAAGAGTCTATCTTGGGTATCTGTGTGCCAGACGCTGGTTTCCAGTGAAGGTGAACAGACATGTCCCAGCCTTCCCTGGAGCTTCCAGTACAATGAAGGATAAAGATACTAACACATGCACATGTATCCACTGCAATTTATGTGAAGCACAGTAAAGGAAAAAAGTGAGTTCTATGAGAAAATACAGATGGGACTTAATAGGTACATTAACCAGCAGAAGCATTTTAGCAAGCGACTTAGGGTGTGAGAATGTGTGTGAATCAACGCAGGAAAAGTTGCAGGCAAAGGAGGAAGAATGTGTAGAGGAACTGAGGGGAGACACTAAGGGGGACAGGAGTGAAATGATGGAAGGAAAAAGTGTAAGGGAAAACTTGGAGGGGTAAGTTGGGGGCCAGAAGTCTTCTGCTCCTGGGACATGGAAAGGAGCTTCTATTTTGATTCCATATGTAGGAAGAGGCCACCTTAGAATTTGAGGTGAGGGCAAAACATGCTCCGTTTTCAAACATCAGTGAAGTTCCTCTGTGGGAAATGGAATGGGGCTGGGAATAGAAAGGAGAAGTGGGGATCATCTCAGCTGCTCTGTGCCAGACACTGGGACATGGGGGTGAGGCAGAGGGATGAACCACCGAGTATGGGCTTCCAGGTGGGAAGTCTAGGAGGGCCAGGGTATTGTTCTGGTGATGAGAGGGTGATGGATTTGGGACCTGATGGGGAAGAGAATCTCCTCCAGGTGTGTGAGCCCTGGCACCCACCCAGTACCCCTACAGGCTGCTCTGGGTGGCCTGTTCTACACGCTCCTGTCTCTACCTGCATTGGCCTTGCCGTTCTGATCATAGGCTTGATGCATGATTGTAAAGTGAAGACTTTTGTTTCTTGATACAACACAATGAGGTAGGCTGAATGTATTTTTCTATTATTGTTGCCATTTTCCACCTTAGATTCAGGTAGCTCTTCCCAGAACCTGGTTCTCATCATACAATGAGAACCATCCTCCTGTTGCAAACTGTTGACCCGGGGAGTCCTGCCAGTGCTGCCCCACCTCCAGCACTCAAAGTGACTCCACAGTGTGCTCATGGCTGTCGGAGGCAGTGGCTTAATGCAGTGATTGGGACCGCCATTGCAGTGTCCTGCTGACTGTGGTCCTGCATGAGCTGTGTCCTTGAGGGTACATTCATGGGGAATGTGTGTTTTAGAAAGAGAGCTGGGTTCAGTTCTTGCCTCTTTTTTTGGAAGCAAAATCATGGTTTAAGACTTTAAGAACATGTAAGTAAGGGAATTACATGTAACAGTTGGGGGTAGAAAGGGAGTCTCAAACCACTACAATTTTAAACCAGGTTTTCATGATTATAAATCTATGCAATAAAAAAATCATATCCAAATGAAAAAGTTTCAAGTCTGCGTATAGAAGAGCTGCTATCAGCTAATGAAAATCTGTATTTATTTCCTTTTGATTTCTAAAGCTTTTCAGTGCTTTTATTTTTTAATGTTTCATCTTTAAATTTTTGTTAGAGTATAGTTGATTTACAGTGTTGTGTAAGTTTCAGATGCATACACAGTGA
>SJYQ01002768.1:156445-183697 GCA_006410935.1 Redunca redunca | reverse complement strand
TCTCCTCTTTCACCTTCATCAAGAGGCTTTTTAGCTCCTCTTCACTTTCTGCCATAAGGGTGGTGTCATCTGCATATCTGAGGTTATTGATATTTCTCCCGGCAATCTTGATTCCAGCTTGTGTTTCTTCCAGTCCAGCGTTTCTCATGATGTACTCTGCGTAGAAGTTAAATAAGCATGGTGACAATATACAGCCTTGACGTACTCCTTTTCCTATTTGGAACCAGTCTGTTGTTCCATGTCCAGTTCTAACTGTTGCTTCCTGACCTGCATACAGGTTCCTCAAGAGGAGGCCAGGTGGTCTGGTGTTCCCACTGAGGCTAAGAGAGCTACAGCTCTCTGGAAGGTCACCAGCAGTGATGGTGGGAGGAAGAGAAGGACCGACAGTGAGATGCATCCACGGAGAATGACACCTGTCACTTCTCACATGTCACTGACCAAAGCAGCTTATAAGTTCACACGTTGCTTCTGGGGACCAGGGATATGCCTCTGCTCAGGGTCTGGGAGCAGGGGAAGTGCAGAGATTAGTGAGAGGGTCACTGCCCACTGCAGGGCAGTTCGGCTCACCAAAGATCTGGCTCAGTTTTCTTCCCATGCAAAAATACCCAGTGAAATGCTCCCCATGAGAAACAAAGTCACCTAAGCCTAAAGGTCAAGGGTTCTGTGTGAGTCCAGTCATTGCCTTGTAAGAGCCAGAGGCAGCTTCTCTGTGTCTGCAGACCCCTGAACTAAAGAGACAAGTTAGCTGACACCATACAGCTACATATGCACTACACACATACACACACGCTCAGCCACACAGACACACACGGTCACATGACCACACGCACAACACACTGCCTGCACTCATAGAATCACACACACTCATAAGTACTAACACAGTCATACACCCTCTCTCACACACACACAACATATCCACACATACAACCATATAACTACACCCACAACTGTGCATACACTCAACCACATAATATATACACAAAATCACACACACAGCCCCCGCACACAAGCATGCACACACGTAGAACTAGACATACACAACTACTAATACAACATACACTTGTCTCATATACACACAACATATCCACACATACTCAACCACACACAATCACACAGTGACACACACCAGACACACAGCCCCCCACTGTCCCACACATACATAACCCCACACACAAACATGCACATGTATAGAACCACACACACAAGCACATACTCACAAACAAAACCACACACACACAACTGTTAACATAGTAATATACCTCATGCACACAACATATCCACATGTGCAGCCACACTGCTGCACACACAACTACACGTACACGCTAAACCATATACCCACACACAGTCACACAACGATGCACTCCTCCACAGACAGCCCCCTGACAGTCCCACACATTCAGAACCCCCATACACACAAACATGTACACACATAGAACCACATACACAGACACACATACATAACCACACAATTGCACACAGAACACACACATTCAACTTACTCTCAGTTCTTTGAAGCCCTCTCCTGCCCCCCTGCCACGGCTCCCACCACCCACTCCTTGTGTCCTTAGGGCTGCATCAAAGGCATCTTTAGTGTGTGATATTGAGGGAAGCATAATCTGAGTAAGTCACAAAGCTCACAAGCCATATAAGAGAAATAGAAGATTTTATTTCATTGAATTTTCAACTTCTTTGGGTGAAAGTCATCATTAAAAATAAAAAGGCAAGCAACCAGTCTTGGGAAATTTATTAAAAATTGAATATCCTTGGTAGACAGAGTGCCTCAAATCAATAAGAAAAATAAACAAGTTAATCAGAGAATATATAGAAGAGATTCACAGAAGAAATCCAGATAGTCCATATACAAATGAAAAGCTCATCAATCCTGTGAGTAATCAGGGAAATGCAAATTAAGGGAGTAGAAGCCAAAACAAAGTCTGAGGTACCACGTTTTGTTCACCAGGTTGGCAGATATTTAAAAGACTATATATATATATATATCAAGACACTCAGTCTTGGCATGGGTGCAGGGGCCAGACCCTCGCGTGGTTAGTGAGTGATGATACATAACTGAGTTGTGATTTGTGATGGGTGCTTTGTCTATCTAAATGTGACATCTAGTTGCATTTTGACCCAGCAGTCCCACTTCAGGGAACATTTCCATCAGCCGTTTCTGCCTTTACAGGCAAATATAGCCGGAGGAAGGCCCGCATTTCATGACAAAGCCCGTGACAGGTTCAGTGAATCCCAGTACATTCTCACAATAGAAATCTGCTCAGACAGTGGGGGATGAATTATGTTTGGCCATGGGACATGGAATATGCCATGGCATATGAGAAACAAGTCACCCAAGAACACGTAATAGGATATTAATTGCACCACTGAAAAGACTGAGGGAGTGTATGTATGCAAAGGAAAGGTCTAGAAGGATATAAGACTGGCATTTCTTTCTGCAAAGCTGATCGCTTAGCCAGTCCCTACCCCACGATGTCGTACCAGTGAGGGATGGAGTGTGGATCAGGTGACGGTCAGTGTGTCCTGAGTTACACCAGTGCCACCATCATAGATAGTTTGTGCTGTGTGGGCCAAGCTGAGCGGGGAGACAGCCAGCCTGGCCTCCTGGCCCTCCCCGGGTAGCCCCTTCATTTCTGGCCCTGCTGCCTGGCCTCACCCAGCTGCTGCGTCAGGCTCCTTTGGCAGCGGCTCCCTCCTGCCTATCTGGGCCCCTCATCTTGCCTCTTTTCCCACCCATTCTTGCTCCCCTGCATCCTTTGTCTTCCGTTTCCCCATCACCCTCCCAACCTCTCCCCACAGACCTGCCCCCCTTGTGGGCTTCACTGTCCTGGTAAATGCCGAGGTACTTCTAGGGGGACCACTGACCAGCAACATCTTCCCTGCCCCTTCCCAACTGTGCCTCTGTCAAGGGGCCCTGGGATTGGAATCACAGTTGCCAGAACAGTCAGACGAAGTATCCAGAACTTTCCTTTTTGACAACCAGTTGAGAGCCCCAGGTTCTGTAAGATAAGGGGTGGACAGGGTCATGCTGGGGTCCTTCTACCCGAGCATCCTGCAGCCGCAGCACAGCCCCCAGCAGCCCAGCGCCAGCAGTGCTGTCAGCTCCTGACACCCTCTTAACTGATTCCCTCTGCAGTCAGGACTGGACCTCAGCACAGAAGGAGTTTTGCTTTTTGCCCCACATAATTGGTGATTTTACTTTTTTATAATCATGTGCAATTTAACTGATTAAAAGATAATAGTAACCACAAGGAATGACAAAGAACAAGTTCTGAGAAGACTGTAATTCTCTGTAACAAAGTTTAGCTCTGGTGTCCTTATGCTCCCCGGCTGGTGGCAGCTGGACCAGCTCTGGTCACTCTTCCCGGGCCACAGCTTCCTCCTTGCAGGCCGCCTTCAAGCCACACCTTGTCCTTTCGTTGCCTTTGGGACCTCCACTCTGTGCAGGCTGTCACCCTATGCCATGTGGCTAGCATTTTCTAAGTTGAAAGTGCGTGCAGAAGCGGGTGTGCACACCTGTAGTGTCCAGCCAGGGAGTGCTTTGGGGGACAGCTTGTGGACATCTAGGAGGAGCTACCCACTTTCTGAGAAAATCCTCCAAGAAGCCTTGGGGTAATAGCCACAGAGTACATACCTTTATGGGGTCCAAGACTCCCCAGTTTTCTCAAAGTGGGGGTTATGTCGGCCTCAGAAACATCAAAGCTGTTTCAGGATCACTGAATTAGAAGGGACTTGGGCTGTTTTTGGTGCCACCTTCTCCCTGCCCATCAGACTGTACCACCACACCCTACTCCAGTTCCTTTCGGGGGTTCTGGGTGAACCACTTTCTCCCCTCACTGTTGATCTCAGAACCTTTTGCAGCTCATATCATGTCTGGGCTTAATGCTCAGAATCCATGCAAGGGACCAGAAGGTTTTGCAGCAGGCCAAGACCAGCCTCTGTGTTGGTGGAACTTTCCTTCCTCTACCATTTATACACCAGACCCCACTCTTCTTAGTTATCTATATTCACTCAGTCAGCTGGTCAACAGACTAGAAGTGAGGAACCAGATGACAAAGATGCAGGTCCTGACCTCAGGGAAGCTCAGGGTCAACACGGAGGCTGATGGCCAGAATATTTGCCTTCACACACCACAACATGGGCAAGCTGTGTACAGCAGCTGTCACTGGGCTTTGTGGGTGGCTCTCTCATGATTTCTCAATGGCCTCCATTAATTTAAGAGAGAATTTTAATTATATGGGCAGAAAACGGAAACCAAGTAATGGTCACATGGATAGAAAAATCATTAGATTGTTTTGTGTTAGACGGAGTAATTAATGTCTTTCACAAATGATGCTGGAGAAAATGAGTAAGGTTCTTTTCATCAATTTTCAACTTTTGTTCTTGAAAAAAGCTGTGAGAAGCTAATTAATGGTGGCAGAAGATTGTGAGGGAGGAGAGTATGAAAGGAATGCTGATGGAGCCCGGAATCCCAGGGCAGAAAAGGGCACACATACATACATGTGAGCACACACAAAGCACACACACTGGTTATATAAAAACAAACAGCAACTATACTGGATATAATGTTGATGGAACTAACTTACACAGCCTGATCTTCCTATCTGTAAGTGTCTTGTCCATAACTTTAAACACTTCCAAAACTCCTTGTCTGTTTTTGAATGTTTAATTAATTTACCATTAATATTATTACCATTTACATTTTCATTAAGCCTTTACAAGGAGGAGATACATTTCTTAGCCTCTGGGTACAAAATGTTTTGGCTTTTAAGCTTAAAGGCAAAAGGAACAAATGAGTCTGATTATTTCTCATCTAACACTTAGATTTCCTTTGTTTAGAGATGAACAATCCATTGACAGTTTTTCAAACTGATTTAAGAGTAAATAACGGCCCAAGGCCACCAGTTTTTCTTTCTATGTAGAAAATATGCCATAGATTTTCCATGATAGGGTACACTAGACATCCTGAAAACCGTTCTTTGAGATTGAAAAGCTGAATTAGATGTAAGAAGCTGCCTTTGAAATAGAGAACTCATTTCATTTCAATTTGATTTTTAAACTATTCAGTCACTGTGTTTTAATGAATAGGCAAACCAACTTCATGTCCCCATGGAAATTACATTTCAGTGAGACCAGTAGACAGTAAATATAATATATGTGTGTGCAGTCAAGGCTACAGAGAACAAATAAAGCAGAGAAAGAGAATTTGAAGTAGTTAGGACCCCACAGAGGGAGTTGAACATTTAGGCAAGTGGGTCTCGGAAGGCTTCACCAAGAGCTGATCGTGGAGATCTGGAGGAGAAGAAGGAAGAGATGCGAGGCCTGGGCTCAGGATGTCCAGGAAGAGGGGTGATAGACAAGGCCTGTAGCTGGTGAGTGCTGGCATTTTCAGGCCAAAGAGGATGGGGTGGGGGTGAGAGACGGGGAGATGTAGAGGGGATCAGAGGAGAGTGCCATGCCATTCAAAACATTGTGAGGTATGGTAGGACTTTGGCTTTCCCTTTGAGTAAGATGGGGCGTGGTTGGAAGGTCCTGAGCAGGGGGACATGATCCAACTTAGGTTTAACAGGATCCCTGTGGCTTCTGTGTTAAAATTACATATGTGTAGTTTGGGGCATGGAGATTGGGAAGGTATTTGAGTCCCATCAGAACATGTGTTCCTTCTCTACAGCACTTTCTCTTGGTTCTAATACTGGTATATTGCAAGTTTATTGACCGTTGCTCCTTCCATACATGTTCATTTCTGTGGAAGTCCTGCCTACGCTTACATCCTGTACCATTGCTAATGCATCTCAACAACATGATCCCTTTTTAGATCACAGAATAAAGGTGCTAATACAGACTGCATTATTGAAATAATCAAGCAATTTTTTAAATTGATAAGTCAGAGTAGTTATCAGTAAACCTTTCTAAGTCTTTCTCTCTGGTTGTTTCTTTGAGTTTCTGGGGCAAAAGTGATTGATTCCATTTTCACGTATTTTTTTTTACAATTGTATAACTTCCTTATAAGCCAGCATGAACCACAACAATGTGTTTAAGTGTCACTCCACCACTTAAACATGGGCAGTGTCTGTGTCTTAATCTACCCTCTGTATACAGTGTGCTGCTAAGTTAGGAGGGAATAAATAGAATTTTATTCAGTGAAAATAGTTATGTATTCTTCACGAAAAAGTCAGTTTGGATTTTAGCAAAAGGGGGAAAGGCTCAGATATAAAGCAGAGCAATGTGTTGACTGGTTAGTTTCCTTTTTAATTTCCATTTGTTTCTTCAGCATGCTTTTACTGAGTAGCTATTACATACCCTAAACTTTCCCAGGTCCTGGATATTCAAATCAAGGTCCCAGGATTTAAACTCTGCAGAGAGAGCATGCACAGGATGGATGGACAGGTGGATGGATGGATGTGTAGCGTTATTACAGATTCTGATAGTGCCGCAGAAGAAGTAATTGGTCCAGCAATAAAATGAGAGGCAGGGTAGTTTAGACAGGTGAACCATAGTGGGCTTCTTAGCAGGGGTGAAATTGAAGCAGACACTTGAAATAAAAGAAGGAGGAGGGGAAACACTGTGAAAGCTCTTCTGACAAAATCAATCACAAGTGCAGAAAGGAGTGAAGTCAGCTTGCTTGTGCGGGGATGGGTGGAAGGTTCAGCCTGAAATGCTGACCTAGGACAGTCCACTGCCAGGCGCACCTGGAGAGATGGGTGTGACGTCGAGTCGCAGGACCAAAGAGACAATGAAGGCTGAGAATTTCGGGTTATATTTCAGTGCAGTGGGAAGCTATTGATGGTTTTCAAGCAGAAAAAGCCATGATATAATTTACATCTTTTCAAATTCCTTTTGGCTGTGTGGAGAAAGGATTGGAGGAAGGGGCCAATTGATTTGCTGATGGGAGTAAAGCATTCAGACTGAGCGAAACAATCAATAGCCTACAAGCAAATGTCTAGCTACATGCCGGTAAAGCTGTTTTTCAAAATATGTGCAGACAGAAGTTGGATTGGAGAAGTCCTTCATGAGCCTGTTTGTTAACTTTATGTAGTTTTTTTTTTATGGTCCATAGATCCTTATTGCTTATCCTTTTATTGAAGTATAATATACCTCCAGAAAAATACACATCAAAATGAGTTATAAAAATGCAAACATCCCTTTGTAATCACCTCTCAGACCAAAAACTAGAGCATTATCTGCAGCCATTCTGCCCCCTTGTGTTTTCTGCTCACCTTGCTTCCTTTTCCCTCTACTGGCTCTCTCTGTTGTCATGACCTCTATCTTGTAGATTATTTTTACTTATTTTAAAATTTCATGTGATGAGGCAAATAGTACATCTGTTGTATGTATGTACCACTGGGTCATTGGTTCATACTATGCTGCTGCTGCTAAGTTGCTTCAGTCGTGTTCAACTCTGTGTGACCCCATAGACGGCAGCCCACCAGGCTCTCCCGTCCCTGGGATTCTCCAGGCAAGAACACTGGAGTGGGTTGCCATTTCCTTCTCCAATGCATGAAAGTGAAGAGTGAAAGTGAAGTTGCTCAGTTGTGTCTGACTCTTAGCGACCCCATGGACTGCAGCCTACCAGGCTCCTCTGTCTATGGGATTTTCCAGGCAAGAGTACTGGAGTGGGGTGCCACTGCCTACTAATATGCTATTTGTCCATGTGTGAATATACACCAATATAGACATTCTATCTTTGGTTATCATTGGAGTGCCTTCTTGTTCTGAGCTCTGTGAGCAATGATGCTGTGGAAGTACTTACCCTATATTTTGGTATTGATGTATGCATTTTAGTTGGATATATGCCAAGTTCTGAAATTGCAGATCATGTTGTATATGTATGATCAGCTTTGGTAGATCCTAATGTTGCAAGAAGGGCTTCCCTGGTGGCTCAGATGGTAAAGCGTCTGCCTGCAATGCGGGAGACCCAGGTTCGATCCCTGCTCAGGAAGATCCCCTGAAGAAGGAAATGGCAACCCACTCCAGTACTCTTGTCTGGAAAGTTCCATGGACAGAGGAGCCTTGTAAAAGGGAGATGTCATTGTCATGTCCTGGGGCCAACAGGAGTCCTTATGACAGACCACCAAGAGAGTGTTCTTGGCTTCTTGCATGAAAGAATTTAAGAGTAAAGGGAAAGCAAGTTTATTTAGAGAGATAAACTCTCCATAGGCAGAATGTAGGCTGTCTTAGAAAGTGAGAGCAGCCCCAAGGCATGGGGGCCGTAGTATTTTTTATGGGTTAAGTAGTTTCATAAGCTAACAAGTGGGAGGAATATTCTTGCTATTTTGGGGTAGAGTGGGGATTTTCCAGAAATTGAGCCACTGCCCACTTTTTGGCCTTTCATAGTCCTCCTCAGAGCTATTATGGTGTAAGGGGGAGTGATTTTTAGTATACAATGAAGGTATAATGAGCTAAAGATCAGTGTCTGGACTGTTTTCAAAACCACCTTGGTTTCATCTGGTTCCAGCCAGTCTTTGTCACATCCCAACAGCTATGCCTGTCTTAATTATTTAGCATTTGTATCCTGCCTCTTTTCTTCCTATCTCACTGCCAAATAATTTTCCAAAGTTGTTGAACCAATTACACTCTCATCAGCCCCATAGGAGACCAGTTGCTTCATGTCTTCATCAACCCTTGGTATTTTCTGTTTTACTAATTTTAGCCATCCACTGGATATCTAATTGTGATTTTTTTAGAGATTTGTATTTTTTTTAATTTTATTTATTTATTTTTGGCTATTTGGGGTCTTCATTGCTACACAGGCTTTTCTCTAGTTGCAGTGAGCAGTGGATACTGTCTGGTGGCAGTGTGTGAGCTTCGAGTTCTGGTGGCTTCTTTGTTTTGGAACACAGGCTCTAGGGCATGTGGGCTTAGTAATAGCGGCACACAAGCTTGGTAGTTGCAGTTCCCAGTCTCTGAGGCACAGGATTAATAGTTGCGGCATATGGGCTTAGCTGCTCTGTGGCATGTGAGATCTTCCCAGACCAGGGATCAAACCTGTGTCTCCTGAACTGGCAGGTAGGTGGATTCTTTACCACTAAGCCGCCAGGGAAGCTCTCTAGTTGTGATTTTAATTCATCTGATAACTAATGAGGTCGAGCAGCTTTTTATTGATTCTTGGTCATTTGTGTTTCCTATTATAAAGCATTTGTTCAGATATCTTTCTATTTTTCTATTACATTTAACTATTTCTTTTTTGTACACTTTCTGAATATCAGCCTTTTTTATTTTATGGATTTCAATGATCTCTTCTCTCTGTGTAGTTTGCCTTTTTACCCTCTAAATAGTGTTTTCTAGTGAAAAGAAATTCTTAATGTATCTGCTTAAAATAGCTGGTAGTTTGGCATCCTGTTTCAGAAACCTTCGCCTATCCCAGGTTTAAGAAGGTGTTCCATTGTGTCATTTTCTGTAAGATTTATTGTTTTACCCTTCACATACAGAAATACCATCAACGTGAACTGGGTTTTTGTGTATGCTGTGAGGTAGGGATCAAGATACATGTGCTCATGTGGCCATCCCATTGACTCAGCACTTTTCCTGTAGAAATAGACTTCTCAAATACTATATTATGTAATTTCAGTCAAGGATGACCTCCTTTGTAAAGCTGCCTGTAACAGGATGTCAGTATTTAAATTTAGACACAAGTGTGGAAATGTAGCTGATACTGCATCCCAAAGTGAGGTGGTGGGCCAAAGTCCACAAGTCAGGAAGGAAATGAGCTAGAATCACTCCCCTGGTTTTTGGACTTCTCAGGCTGATTAGGGATCTAAAGGAACAAATCAGATATGGAAGAAGGGATTCCGTGATGAGAAATGTTTGCAAAGGCCATTAGAGGTCAGCTCCTCTGATGAATAAGGGAGAAGGGTGATTCCCTCCCGCTTACTTGGGGCCATTAGGCTGAGGATCAGTGGGAACATTGGAAAACAAGGTGCCATCTTTTGCTTTGGAGCAGAGTGAACTAGGGTCTGGGCCTCACCTGGGCATCTGTGGGGTGATAAAAGAGTTCAGCCCACCTTCCTAGAGGCTGTATTAGTCCTATTGGGCCCTTACATTGGGGTTACTTGGGGGAGCAGAAAGATACCAACAACAAGAAGCCAGAGATGTACATCAGTTCCTAAGAATGCTGAAGTTGCCACAGGCCACCATTATTAAGAGCAAGCATGTGGCCACTTAGGTCAAGGAACCTACAAGTAGGTGACCCCATCTGCCTGCCAATGCAGGAGATGCAAGAGACACAGGCTTGATCTCTGGGTTAGGAATATCCCTTGGAGTAGGAAATGGCAATCCACTTCAGTATTCTTGCTTGGAAAATTCCATGAACAGAGGACCCTGGTGGGTTACAGTCCATGGGTTGCAGAGTCAGAAATGACTCCGAGAAGCACATGAACAAGGAACCAATAAAAATGCCTGAAGGGCAAGGGAGCCTTCAACATCTGCTGGGTCTAGAGTGTAGGATAACATGTGGAGTATCCTTCTCCTGCTTCCAATCAGCAAACGATGCCAGGGCTGGTCCCTTCATAGCAGGTGGGAGACACCACCATACCAGGAGGACAGAGGATGGTTTATTTGTGATGCAGGTTATATTTGTAAATCAGGGGGCAGGCCAGATTCTCACCCAGTGGAAGGAACACCCCTTCTGAGTTCCCCCTCTTTATATATTTTATACCTTTAAAGAGGTCACATGGAGGCAAGATTGAAGTTGTATTTTTATTATATCCCCCAGGTCATGTTCATTCAGTTTCCTAGAGCATTTACCTGGGCAGGTAGCTATCTCGCAGCTCAGGACTGCCTGAGGCTGAGGTGCCTTACTGCAGGGACTGTCACAGCTCTGTGGAGAGAGTCATCTGCAAACCCATAGGGGCCTTCAGTGCAGGAACCTGTCTTGTGCCCTGGGGTAGAGGTGTGTTTCTTTGCTGCTCAGTTCAGTTCAGTTCAGTTCAATTGCTAAATTGTGTCCAACCCTTTGCAACCGCATGGACTGCAACACGCAAGGATTCCCTGTGCATCACCAGTTCCCAGAGCTTTCTCAAACTCATGTCCATCAAGTCAATGATGCCATCCAACCATCTCATCTTCTGTCATCCCCTTCTCCTCCTGTGTTCAATCTTTCCCAGCATCAGAATCTTTTCCAGTGAGCCAGTTCTTCACGTCAGGTGGCCAAAGAATTGGAGTTTCAGCTTCAGCATCAGTCCTTCCAATTAATATTCAGGACTGATTTTCTTTAGCATTGATTGGTTTGATCTCCTTGCAGTCCAAGGGACTCTCAAGAGTTTTCTCCAACACCACAGTTCAAAAGCATCAATTCTTTGGCGCTCAGGTTTCTTCATAGTCCAACTCTCACATCCATACATGACTCCTGGAAAAATCATAGCTTTGACTAGATGGACATTTGTCAGCAAAGAAATGTCTCTGCTTTTTAATATGCTGTCTAGGTTGGTTATAGCTTTTTTTCCTAGGAGCAAGCGTATTTTAATTTCATAGCTGCAGTCACAATCTGCAGTGATTTTGGAGCCCAAGAAAATAAAGTTTGTCACTGTTTCCATTGTTTCTCCATCTATTTACCGTGAAATGATGGGACTGGATGCCGTGATCTTAGTTTTTTTGAATGTTGAGTTTTAAGCCAGCTTTTTCACTCTCCTCTTTGACTTTCATCAAGAGACTCTTTAGTTCTTTTTTGCTTTCTGCCATAAGGGTGGTGTCATCAGCATACTGAGGTTATCCTCCCAGTAATCTTGATTCCAGCTTGTGCTTCATCCAGCCCAGTGTTTTGCATGATGTACTCTGCATATAAATTAAATAAGCAGGGTGACAATATAGCCTTGACATACTCCTTTCCCAACTTGGAACCAGTCCATTGTTCCATGTCTGGTTAAAACTGTTGCTTCTTTACCTGCATACAGATTTCTCAGGAAGCAGGTCAGGTGTTCTGGTATTCCCATCTCTTTAAGAATTTTCCACCATTTGTTGTGATTCACACAGTCAAAGGCTTTGGCATAATCAATAAAGCAGTAGATTTTTTCTGGAACTTCTTGCTTTTTCTATGATCCAATGGATGTTGGCAATTTGATCTCTGGTTCCTCTACCTTTTCTAAATTCAACTTGAACATCTGGAATTTCTCAGTTCATGTACTGTGGCTTGGAGAATTTTGAGCATTACCTTGCTAGCGCAGGAGATGAGTGCAACTGTGTGGTAGTTTGAGCATTCTTTGGCTTTGCCATTCTTTGAGATTGGAATGAAAACTGACCTTTTCTAGTCCTGTGGCCACTGCTGAGTTTTCCAGCAGTGCACTGGAAAACTGCAAAAAACTGGAAAAATAAGCTGCTGGCATATTGAGTGCAGCACTTTAACAGCATCACCCTTTAGGATTTGAAATAGCTCAACTGGAATTCCATCACCTCTGGTAGCTTTGTTCTCAGTGATGTTTCCTAAGACCCACTTGACTTCTCATTCTAGTATGTCTGGCTCTTTGCTGCACAGTTGCTTGCGTTTGTAGGTGCTCAAGCAATCTTTGCCAAAGTGGAGAGAAAAACACAGTAAACAGCTGCTGAAGGGGAGAGGAAAAAAATATATTTTCAGGCCACTGTCTTGATATGCAGCTTCCCAGCCACTCACAGGAGAAGGAAACGGCAACCCACTCCAGTATTCTTGCCTAGAGAATTCCGTGCACAGAGGAGCCTGGTGGGCTGCTGTCCATGGGGTCTCAAAGAGTTGGACACAACTGAAGCAACTTAGCATGCATGCATGCATTGGAGAAGGAAATGGCAACCCACTCCAGTATCCTTGCTCAGAGAATCCCAGGGACAGAGGAGCCTGGTGGGCTACTGTCTGGGGGGTCGCACAGAGTCGGACATGACTGAAGCGACAGCAGCAGCAGCAGCCACTCACAACTTAACCATAGGGAAAGCGTTAAAGAAGGCAAGTGGTACATCTTAATTGGAGATGGCACGAACAAAATGCATTATGTATCCTTTATTTATACTTATCTCAGTTTTGCATTATGTTCTTAAAACCTCAGTGCAAACCATGGGATAGGCTCTTAAAGCTAGGGGCATTCTGCATGGTTGCTAGAAAGCAAAATATCTTACTCTAGGAGGCATTAAGGGGTAAAGCCTTTCTCATTCTTGAGTTTATTTTTTCCCATTTTTCAAAACTCTTTAGGTTTTACAGATATCATCGTGCAATTTAGAATTATTCCCCCTGGAGAATAAGGTGACTTTAAGATGGTTTATAGCAAATAAGGTTTGCAGAATTATGGAGAATGCTGATAAGAATTCAGGTGAGAGGAACAGTATGGAAATTCCCTAAAAACTAAAAGTAGAGCTACCATATAATCCCACAGTCCCAATTCTGGGCATGTATCCAGAAAAAACTCTTAATTCAAAAAGAATACATGCACCCTAGTGTTCATTACAGCACTGTTTACAGTAACCAAGACATGGAAGCAACCTAAATGTCCACTGACAGATGAATGGATAAAAAAGACATGGTGTGTGTGTGTGTGTGTGTGTGTGTGTAGTGAATAATGGAATATTACTCAGCCATAAAAAAATAATGGGCCTTCTCTGGTAGANTGTGTGTGTGTGTGTGTGTGTGTGTGTAGTGAATAATGGAATATTACTCAGCCATAAAAAAATAATGGGCCTTCTCTGGTGGACCAGTGGTTGAGAATCTACCTGCCAGTGCAGGGGACACAGGTTTGATCCCTGTTTGGGAAGATCCCACATGCCAGGGAGCAGCTAAGCCCATGTACCACATCTACTGAGCCCATGTACCTAGAGACCACGCTCCACAGCAAGAAAAACCACCACAGTGAGAAGCTCATGCACTGCAGATAGACAGTAGCCCCTGCTTACCACAACTAGAAAAAGCCTGTGTGTAGCAATGAAGACCCAGTGCAGCCAAAAATAAATAAATAAAAATAATAAACTGGTTTGGAAAATCAAGCTTTCATCAGCTCACAAATCAGCCAGTTAGCAAAAAATTGGTTCTGTCTCTTTATCAATATTCTAAAGAGTTCCCTTTAACTCAAAATTTTATGAAGCAACCCAAAAGTCTTGTTGTGAAGAATGGAGTCACATTATATAGAAAAGGAGATTAAGTATGTGGGGTTTAACAGTTAGAATCTCAAGAACAAATTACTTTAAAATATAGTGAATTAATAAATAATTTGAAATCATATGATTATATCAATAGATGCAGAAAAAGTCTTTGACAAAATTCAGCACCTATTTATGATTAAAACTCTTCAAAAAATGGGCATAGAAGTAATCTACCTCAACATTGTAAAGGCCCTATATGATAAGCCTACAGCAAACATTATTCTCAATGGTGAAAAACTGAAAGCATTCCCCCTAAGATAAGGAACAAGACAAGGGTGTCCATTTTCACCACTATTATGCAACACAGTTCTGGAAGTCCTAGCTCCAGCAATCAGAGAAGAAAAGGAAATAAAAGGAATCCAGATCAGAAAAGAAGAATTCAGGCTGTCACTATTTGCAGATGACATGGTACTGTACATATAAAACCCTAAAGATAGTATCAGAAAATTACTAGAGCTAATCAGTGAATTTAGCAAAGTTGCAGGATATAAAATCAATACACAGAAGTCACTTGCATTTCTATATACTAACAATGAAAAATCAGAAAGAGCAATTAAGGAAACAATCCCATTCACCATTGCAACAAAAAGAATTAAATATCTAGGAATCAACTTACCTAAGGAGACAAAAGAACCGTACACGGAAAATTATAAGACACTAACGAAATCAAAAATGACATAAACAGATGGAGAGATGTTCCATGTTCCTGGGTAGGAAGAATCAATATTGTGAAAATGTCTGTACTACCAAATGCAATCTACAAATTTAATGCAATCCCTATAAAATTACCAGTGGCATTTTTCACAGAACTAGAACAAAAAATTTCACAATTCATATGGAAACACAAAAGGCCCCGAATAGCCAAAATAGTCTTAAGAAAAAAGAATGGAGCTGGAGGAATCAACCTTCCTGACTTTAGGCTATGCTACAAAGCTACAGTCATCAGTACAGTATGTTATTAGCACAAAAACAGAAATATAGACCAATAGAACAAGATAGAAAGACCAGAAATAAACCCATGCACCTATGGGTACCTTATTTTTGACAAAGGAGAGAAGAATATACAATGGGGCAAAGACAGCCTCTTCAATAAATGTGCTGGGAAAACTGGACAGCTACCTGTAAAAGAATGAAATTAGAACACTTCCTAACATCATACACAAAGATAAACTCAAAATGGATTAAGGATCTAAATCTAAGACCAGAAACTATAAAACTCTTAGAGGAAAACATAGGTAAGAAAACATAGGAAAACATAAAGCAAGATCCTCTATGACCCACCTCCTAGAGTAACGGAAATAAAAACAAAAGTAAACAAGTGGGACGTGATTAAGCTTACAAGCTTTTGCACAACAAAGGAAACTATAAGCAACGTGAAAAGACAACTCTCAGAATGGGAGAGAATAATAGCAAAGGAAACAACTGACAGAGGATTAATTTCCAAAATAAACAAGCAGCTCATACAACTTAATACCAGGAAAACAAACAACCCAACCAAAAAGTGGGAAAAAGACCTAAACAGACATTTCTCTAAAGAAGACATACAGATGGCCAACAAACACATGAAAAGATGCTCAAGATCACTCATTATTAGAGAAATGCAAATCAAAACTACAAGATATCACCTCACACCAGTCAGAATGGTCCTCATCAAAAAGTCTACAAACAATAAATGCTGGAGAGGGTGTGGAGAAAAGGGAACACTCTTGCACTGTTGGTGGAATGTAAATTGATACAGCCACTATGGAAGACAGTATAGAGATTCCTTAAGAAATGAGGAATAAAACCACCATATGACCCAGCAATCCCACTCCTAGCCATATACCCTGAGGAAACCAAAATTGAAAGAGGTACATGTATCCCATTGTTCATTGCAGCACTATTTACAATAGCTGGAACATGGAAGCAACCTAGATGTCCATCAACAGATAAAGAAATTGTGGTAGATATACACAATAGAATATTAACTCAGCCATAAAAAGGAACTCATTTGAGTCAGTTCTAATGAGGTGGATGAACCTAGAACCCGTTATACAGGGTGAAGTGAGCCAGAAAGAGAAAGATAAATACTGTATTCTAACACATATATACGGAATCTAGAAAAATGGTACTAAAGAATTTATTTACAGGGTAACAGTGGAAAAACAGACAGAGAATAGGTTAATGAACATGAGGAGAGGAGAGGAGAGGAGAAGGTGAGATGTATGGAAAGAGTAACATGGAAACTTACATTACCATATGTAAAATAAATAGCCAAGGGGAATCTGCTGTATGGCTGAAGAAACTCAAACAGGTGATCTGTATCAGCCTAGAGGGGTGGGATGGGGAAGGAGATGGGAGGAAGTTCCAAAAGGGAGGGATTATATGTATACCTATGGCTGATGCATGTTGAGGTATGATAGAAAACAGGAAAATTCTGTAAAGCAATTATCCTTCAATAAAAAATACATTAAAAAATAAAAATAAACAATTTGAGGCATAGTAAAGCAACGTTATCAGGACGTGACTGCCGTTGGAAAGATAGTTTGTGACTCAGAGTTCCCTGGAGGAAGAGGCACACCGCACCACAGGGGGCCACCAGGAAGGCACCAAGGCAGAGGGAGTGACAGGAAAATATGAGTAAGAGCTTTTCCTGTGGTTTCTATGGGAAGGACCTGGCCAAGTAGGGTCTTAGGATTGGCTGGTTTGAATAGTTTCAGCAGGTTTGGGGCCCTAAGTGGCGTCCCTTCCTGGCCTTGGGGTGATTAGGGCAACAGGGACAGTGGCCTGGAGTCTGAGACCTCAGCAGAGGCTGAGATTGGGCATGCGGGCTCTGGTTTGATTGGTTTGTATATGTATGTACACTTGAGAACAGGTTCTTTACTGTCTCTGGGAATTGGGCCCCTGTTGTTTAGTCACCAAGTTATGTCCTACTCTTTTGCAACCCCGTACACTGTGTAGCTCCACCAGGCTCCTCTGTCCATGGGATTTCCCAGGCAAGAATACTGGAGTGGGTTGCTATTTCCTTCTCCAGGGGATCTTCCTGACCCAGGAATCAAACCTGCATCTCCTGCATTGGCAGGCGGATTCTTTACCAATGAGCCACCTGGGAAGCCCGAGGAATTGGCCTTGGGACAAGTCATTTCTCCAAGGTAAGCAGGCCTCAAGTTGTGAGAGCATCATATGTAGAAATTAAGAGATTATTAGTTCACAAGTGCAACTCCTGTGCAGTGCCAGCTCATTTGGGAATGGCGAGTGTGAAGCTGAATCCAGGCCGTGTACCTAACACTGAGTTAAATCTTGGAGACGAGAGTTTTGGGTGAAGTAGAAAAGAATAGCTTTATTGTTTTGCCAGACAGAGTGGTCCATGGTGGGATAATGCCCTAAAAACTGAGTGTCTAGACCTGGAGAGGGTAATGAGTAATGGTTCAAAGAGGATGTGATCAGTTCATGGATAGTCTTCTGATTGGTTGGTGAGGAGATCAGTCTTCTAGTTCCAACCAGTCTGGAGTCTGCATTCTTTTTTTTTTTTTTTTACCAATCTCAACACTTTATTTTATCTGCATTTATTTTATTTTTTAATATAAATTTATTTATTTTAATTGGAGGCTAATTACAATATTGTATTGGTTTTGTATTCTTGTGGGCAGCATTCAGTTAACTTCTCTCAACTGATAGGGGTTTTCAGTTCAGTTCAATCACTCAGTCATGTCCGACTCTTTATGACCCCGTGAATTGCAGCACGCCAGTCCTCCCTGTCCATCACCAGCTCCCGGAGTCTACTCAAACTCATGTCCATAGAGTTGGTGATGCCATCCAGCCATCTCATCCTCTGTCATCCCCTTCTCCTCCTGCTTCCAATCCCTCCCAGTATCAGAGTCTTTTCCAATGAGTCAACTCTTCGCATGAGGTGGCCAAAGTATTGGAGTTTCAGCTTTAGCATCAGTCCTTCCAATGAACACCCGGGACTGATCTCCTTTAGGATGGACTGGTTGGACCTCCTTGCAGTCTAAGGGACTCTCAAGAGTCTTATCCAACACCACAGTTGAAAAGCATCAATTCTTCTGTGCTCAGCTTTCTTCACAGTCCAATTCTCACATCCGTACATGACCACTGGAAAAACCATAGCCTTGACTAGATGGACCTTTGTTGCCAAAATAATGTCTCTGCTCTTGAATATGCTATCTAGGTTGGTGATAACTTTTCTTCCAAGGAGTAAGCGTCTTTTAATTTCATGGCTGCAGTCACCATCTGCCATGATTTTGGAGCCCAGAAAAATAAAGTCAGCCACTGTTACCCATCTATATGCTATGAAGTGATGGGACCAGATGCCGTGATCTTAGTTTTCTGAATGTTGAGCTTTAAGAACTCAATATTATCCATTCTAAGGTTGTTCAGCATTTGAAGTAAATTGGAAAGATGAAAAAGCTCGATAAATGGGTAACTTGTGAGCTTTAAGCCAACTTTTTCACTCTCCTCTTTCAGTTTCATCAAGAGGCTCTTTAGTTCCTCTTCACTTGCTGCCATAAGGGTGGTGTCATCTGCATATCTGTTACTGATATTTCTCCAGTCTTATGTTAATGCTGTTAGTTGTATCTTATAAATCTTGGAAAGTTGTTAATTCCAGGCATGGTTGACCAGACCTCCTCCAGGGGCTCAACTATCTCAAGATGCATCCCCTATGTTATCTATGGTGTCAAGTGGCTTGAAGTCACTGCAGGTACGCAGTCAGGGCACTGTCCAGGCAGGTCAGAAGCTAGGTCAGAAGTTTGCTTTGCTTTTTGTCTCTGAAGCCTGAACAAGACCACTTCTATTTCATTTCCCTAACATCTGACCATGGAATTTTCCAAGCAAGAATACTGCAATGGGTTGTCATTTCCTGCTCTAGGGAACTCTTCCTGACCCAGGGATTAAACCTGTGTCTCTTGCGTCTCCTGCATTGGCAGGTGCATCCTTTACTACTGCACATGTTAGATGTTCCAGACTTCTCTGGGTTATACCCTCAAACCTCTCCAGACACAGGGCCTGGGTGTTACGGTTTAATCATTTTGAGTCTCATACTGGTTGCAGTAGCAGTGATAGTTCTAGACATAAAAGCCTTTTTGTTTTGTTTTGTTTTGTTATTAGCTTTAATTGTTGACCTTTTTAAATTTAACTTTTATTTTGTATTAGAGTATAGTTGATTTACAATGTTGTGTTAGTTTCAGGTGTATAGCAAAGTGATTCAGTTATACATATGCATCTATCCATTCTTTTGCAGATGCTTTTCCCATAGGAGTTATTACTTAATATTGAGTTGAAATTCCTTGTGCTATAAGTACATCCTTGTTGGTTATTTTATATATATATATTTATTTATTTATATGTGTATGTGTATGTTAATCCCAAACTCATAATTCATCCCTCCCCCGCCTTTTCCCCTTCAGTAACCATGTTAGTTTTCTGTGAGTCCATTTCTGTTTTGTAAATAAGTTCATTTGTATCATATTTTAGATTCCACACATAAGTGATAATGTATGATATCTGTGTTTGTCTGACTTACTTCAATTAGTATGATAATCTCTAGGTCCACCCATGTTGCTGAAGATGGCATTGGTTCATTCTTTTTAATGCCTGGGTAATATTTCATTGTATTTACCTACCACCTCTTCTTTATCCATTCATCTGTCAGTGGACAAATAGGTTGTTTCCACATTTTGGCTATTGTAAATAGTGCTTCAGTGAACTTTGTGGTGCTTATAGCTTTTCAAATTAATGATTTTCTTTGGATATGTGCCCAAGAGTGGAATTGCTGGGTCATATGGTAGCTTTATTTTTAGGGTTTTAAAGAACTTCTATACTATTCTCCACAGTGGCTATATACATTCCCACCAACAATGTAGGATGGTTCTTTTGTCTCCACACCCTCTCCAGTATTGTTTATAGACTTTTTGATGATGGCCATTCAGACCAGTGTGAGGTGACACTTCATTGTATTACGTTGGTATAAACATAAGTGTGGTTTCAGACTATGAATTTTAAATAATTGTAACTAGACCCTAAAACATCTTTATTAATCAGAATAGGAACCATTACAATCAATACGTTTTTGCCAATGAGAAATAAGTTTGTTTATTCCTATAGCATTAAAATCCATGCCTTGGGATTCAGTGAACTCTTAAAAGGCATTTTTTGCCTCCTCCTGGTTGTAGAAGCATTGTTGCAGCAAAAAGTTGTTGAGATGCTTGAAGAAGTGGTAGTTGGTTGGTGAGAGGTCAGGTGAATATGGCAAATGAGGCAAAACTTCGCAGCCCAATTCATTTAACTTTTGAAGTGTTCTTTGTGCAATATGTGGTCAAGCATTGGTTGTGGAGGAGAATTGGGCCATTTCTGTTGACCAACGCTGGCTGCAGGCATTGCAGTTTTCAGTGCATCTCATTGATTTGCTGAGCATACTTCTCAGAGGTAATGGTTTCACAGGATTCAGAAAGCTATAGTGGATCAGACTGGCAGCAGACCACTAAACCATGACCATGACCTTTTTTGGTGCAGGTTGGGCTTCCCTGGTGGCTCATATGGTAAGCATCTGCCTGCAATGCAGGAGATCTGGGTTTGATCCCTGGGTCAGGAAGATCCCCTGGAGAAGGAAATGGCAACCTACTCCATTACTCTTGCCTGGAAAATTCCATGGATGGAGGAGCCTGGTGGGCTGCAGTCCATGGGGGTCACAAAGAGTCGAACACGACTGAGTGACTTCACTTTTTTTTCACTTTTTTGGCTTTGGGAAGTGCTCTGGAGCTTCTTCTCAGTCCAGCTATTGAGCTGGTCATTGCTGGTTGTCATATAAAGTTGACTTTACATTGCATGTCATAATCTGATCAAGAAGTGGATCACTGTTGTTGCGTAGAATAAAAGAAGACAGCACTTCAAAACAATTTTTTATATTTTGGGGCAGCTCACAAGGTACCCATTTATCGAGCTTTTTCATCTTTCCAATTTACTTCAAATGCTGAACAACCTTAGAATGGATAATATTGAGTTCTTTGGAAACTTCTCATGTAGTTATAAGAGGATCAGCTTCAGTGATGCTCTCAGTTGGTCTTTGTCAACTTCCAGTGGCCATCCACTGCACTCCTCATCTTCAAGGCTCTCATTTCCTTTGCAAAAACCTTGAACCACCACTGCATGGTATGTTCATCAGTAGTCCTGGGCCAAATGTGTTGTTGATGTTGTGGGTTGTCTCTGCTGCTTTATTACCCATTTTAAACTTAAATAAGAAAATTGGTGGAATTTGACTTTTGTCTAACATAATTTCCATAGTCTAAAATAAATACATAGGCTTCCCTGGTAGCTCTGCTGGTAAAGAATCTGCCTGCAATGCAGGAGACCCCAGTTCGATTCCTGGGTCAAAGATCCGCTGTAGAAGGGATAGGCTACCCACTCCAGTATTCTTGAGCTTCCCTGGTGGCTCAGCTGGTGAAGAATTCGCCTGTAGTGCAGGAGATCTGGGTTCAGTCCCTGGGTTGGGAAGATATCCTGGAGAAGGAAATGGCTACCCATTCCAGTATCTGGCCTAGAGAACTCCATGGACTGCATAGTCCATGGGGTCGCAAAGAGTCAGACACAACTGAGCGACTTTCACTTCACTTCTTCAAAATAAATATAAAATATACAGCAAGTAATATCATTAGCAAAAAATAAAAAAATAAAAATAAAGCAAGAAATGCTCACTAAAATGATGTATAACATAACCACATTTGTTTGTACTCAAATATCAAACAGTAAAGTTCAACAAGACAAAACCGCAGTTACTATTACACTAACCTAATAGATTTGATTTGTTTTTCTCTAATAATGAGCAATATTGAACATCTTTTCCTATGCTTTTTGGCCATCTATATGTCTTTGGAGCCTTTGTATATAGCTCTTCTGGTCTTTTGCCATTGCTCCAATTGGAATGTTTTTCTCAATACTGCTGAATTATGCATGCATGCGTGCTCAGTCACTTGGTTGTGTCCTACTCTTTGCAGCTCTATGGACTGTAGCTCACCAGGCTCCTCTGTCCATGAAATTTTCCAGTCAGGAATACTGGAATGGGTTGCCATTTCCTTCTCCAGGGCATCTTCCAGACCCAGAAATCGAACCTGCATCTCTTGCGTTTGCAGATGGATTCTTTACCACTTAAGCACCAACACTAGTGGGGTGGCCTGAGAGTTTGGGATTGGTAGATGCAAGCTGTTACATTCAGAATGGATAAACAACAAAATCCTAATGTATAGCAAAGGGAACTATATGCAATATCCTTTGATAAACCATAATGGAAAAGAATATTAAAAAAATAATAATGTAAAAAAATTCAGTTGGCCAGCACTCACTTTGGCAGCACATTTACAAAAATCAGAGTGATTCAGAAAAACATCATGGGCCCTATGCAAAGATCAGTCCTGGGTGTTCATTGGAAGGACTGATGCTAAAGCTGAAACTCCAGTACTTTGGCCATCTCATGCGAAGAGTTGACTCATTGGAAAAGACCCTGATACTGGGAAGGATTGAGGGCAGGAGGAAAAGGGGACAACAGAGGATGAGGTGGCTGGATGACATCACCAATGGACATGAGTTTGAGTGAACTCCAGGAGTTGGTGATGGACAGCATGCACAGCCTGGCATGCTGTGATTCATGGGGTCGCAAAGAGTCAGACACAACTGATTNTAAATTAAGAGTTTCAGATTACTATATATACACTATTATATATAAAATAGATAGCTACCAAAGTATAGCACAAGGAACCATACTCAATATTTTGTAATAACCCATAAGGGAAAAGAATCTGAAAAAGAATATAGATATATAGATAGAGCTGAATGTTTTTCTTTTTATTGTTCAGTTGTTAAGTTGTGTTTGACTCTTTGTATCCCCATGGACTACAGCACACCAGGCTTCCCTGTCTTTCAGTTTGCTCAAATTAATGTCCATTTAAGTCAGTGATGCTATCTAACCATCTCATCCTCTGCCACCCTCTTCTCCTTCTGCCTTCAATCTTTCCCAGCATCAGGGTGTTTTCCAGTGAGTTCTGCCTTTGCATCACATGGCCAAAGTACTGGAGCTTCAGCTTTAGCATCAGTCCTTCCAGTGAATATTCAGGGTTGATTTCCTTTAGGGTTGATTCATTTGATCTCCTTGCAGTCCAAAGGACTCTCAAGAGTCTTCTCCAGAGTAACATGGAAACATACACTACCATTTGTAAAATAGATAGCCAGTGAGAATTTGCTGTATGAACCAGGGAACTCAAACCAGGGCTCTATAACAACCTAGAGGGGTGGGATGGGGAGGGAGGCGGGAGAGATGTTCAAGTGGGAGGAAACATGGGTAAACCTATGGCTGATTCATGTTGATGTTTGGTAGAAACCAACATAATACTGTAAAGCAATTATCCTTTAATTAAAAATAAATAAATTTTAAAAAAATCTTCTCCAGTGCCACAATTTGAAAGCATCAATTCTTTGGTGCTCAGCCTTCTTTATGGTCCAGCTCTCATGTCTGTACATGACTACTGGAAAAACTATAGCTTTGATTATATATTTTTTTGTTGTTGTTCTACTCTATTTTGTTCTGGAGGAGATTCACCTTGTTAAATTATTTCATTCCATTCTTACAGGCTGAGTGTGCTTGAGGGGAGTTACATTGTTTCAGTCTGTACTTCCTGTTGTTCTGAGACAGGACTTCACTCACTGAAGAATGCCTTGCATCAAATATGGGGGTCACATGTCTTCATCTGAAGTCCTGTTTCATTTTCAGGCTTTCTCATGTTAAGCCCTATTTCCCCATGTTAATTGGATCAAAAAAGTAAACGAAGGACTTTAGAGAGATAACTATATAGCCTTCATTTTTGATATTCATACTTTTGCTATCACAAATATTGCTGAGGTTAGGCTGTTGTATATGGTTTTTCTGTACTAGAAATCTACGTTTGTAAGATAAAATCTTAAAGTTGTCATTCAAGGGATGTGTACATTTTAACGTTTCACCTATGCTGGCACATCTTTTTATAATTCACACTCCTACCGGTAATGCATGAGATGCACATCTTCACCATCAGTGGGTGTTAGAGTTTGTTGTTGTTGTTGTTTTGCAAATCTCATCGAATTAATTTAAAAAGTTGTGTGTTTTACTTTGTATTTTCTTAATTGCTTATGAGGTGTGGTAGGTGGTGAATTCTTTCATACTCTCAGTCAGTCGGTTCAGTTCAGTTCAGTCGCTCAGTCGTATCCGACTCTTTGCGACCCCATGAATTGCAGCACGCCAGGCCTCCCTGTCCATCACCAACTCCCGGAGTTCACTCAGACTCACATCCATCGAGTCAATGATGCCATCCAGCCATCTCATCCTTTGTCGTCCCCTTCTCCTCCTGCCCCCAATCCCTCCCAGCATCAGAGTCTTTTCCAGTGAGTCAACTCTTCGCATGAGGTGGCCAAAGTCCTGGAGTTTCAGCTTTAGCATCATTCTCGCCAAAGAAAGGAGAAGGCAGTGGCACCCCACTCCAGTACTGTTGCCTGGAAAATCCCATGGATGGAGGAGCCTGGTAGGCTGCAGTCTATGGGGTCTCTAGGAGTCGGGCACGACTGAGCAACTTCACTTTCACTTTTCACTTTCATGCATTGGAGTAGGAAATGGGAACCTACTCCAGTGTTCTTGCCTGGAGAATCCCAGGGACAGAGGAGCCTAGTGGGCTGCCGTCTGTGGGGTCACACAGAGTCAGACACGACTGAAGCGACTTAGCAGCAGCAGCAGCAGCAGCTCCAAAGAAATCCCAGGGCTAAATCTCCTTCAGAATGGACTGGATGGATCTCCTTGCAGTCCAAGGGACTCTCAAGAGTCTTCTCCAACACCACAGTTCAAAAGTATCAATTCTTCAGTGCTCAGCTTTCTTCACAGTCCAACTCTCACATCCATACATGACCACTGATAAAACCATAGCCTTCACTAGATGGACCTTTGTTGGCAAAGTAATGCATACTCTCATTAGCTGTCCACAGTCCCTCTTTTACAAGAATAGCTTTTGCCCATTGTCCTCAATGACTGTTGCTCTTTTTTCCCTTTAGTGTTATTGAGATATAATTGACATACAGCACTGTGTAAGTTTAAGGTGTGCAGCATGATTTGAGTTACATATACTGTGAAATGATTACCACAGTAAACTGAGTTAACATTCATCACCTCATACAGATCAAAAATCATCTTCATGATGGGAACTCTTAGGATCTACTCTCAACAATGTTGAAATATATCATACATTATATCATTAGTAATAATTTATCCTGTAACCAGAAGTTTGTACCTTCTAACTACCTCTCTCCAGTTCCCCCACCCATCACCCCCAACTCTAGTAACCACAAATCTGATCTCTTTTTCTATGAATTTGGTTGCATTTTTTGTTTGTTTGTTTCTTAGACTCTACATATAAGTGAGATCATACAGTATTTGTCTTTCTCGGTCTGGGTTACTTCACTTAGCATGATTCTCTCAAGGTCCTAAGGTCCTTCTGTGTTGTCCCAATTGGCAGAATTTCCTTATTTTTTTATGGCTTAATAAAATCCCATGTATATATTGTGGTGATGTATGTATGCACACACTTGTGCATATATACACAACTCACAGCTTCTTTGGGCACTGAGTTATTTCCATGTGTCACATTTTCTTTGAACACCAGTTGCTATGAATATGGTGGTGCATTTATCTCTTCAGCATAGTGTTTTCATTTCTTTGGGATATATTCCCAGAAATTGGCTTTCTGGGTCATATAATAGTTCTGGGTTTTTTTTGAGAAACATCTATATTGCGTGCCATAGTGACTGCACCAATTTACAATCATGATCATTTTTATTTATCAACTTATATGTTGTTTGTACATTAGGAAGTCTAACTTTTGAACTGAGTGTTGGAAATAATCTCTCCCACTCTTTTTACTTTGTGTGTATTGTGTTTGTATTTTGCTGTAGGAATGCATACCAAAGGCAAGAAGTATGAGAAGTATAAATTTTTAATAAAGAATTTAAAATCTAACTGACGAGATATATACTATACTACATGTGTAGATGGGGAAACTATATTGGAAGACATCAGTCCTTTTGATGTTAATATATAAGTGTAATATACAGTTTTAATCAGTACCTTAAGTTTTTTGTTTTAGCTGAGCCCAAACCCATAAATATTGGCAAGAGATGCTTGGAAAAGAATATTATAAGGAGACTAGTTTCATATACTAAAAGTATTATATAACTATACTAGGTAAACAGTATAGCATTGGCACAGAGTGGAAAAAAAATCACTGAAAAAGGCGATTTTATAAACAGATTGAAGCATAGATGTATTTTCACTCAGTGGGAAAAGATGGCATATTTAATTAATATTTTTCCCTAATCAGTGATGTTAGAGAAAAATAGAACTGGATGGCAACAATATGCTTTATGAAAGAATAAATTTCAGATGAGTTTTACATTGGAGTGTTGAGTAAAAAGTCAAATCCCACAAGTATAAGTAGACCATCCAGGGAGGTCTTCTTAAGTCAGACAGAAATCTCAGAATGATAAAGAAAAGGATTGGCAGATTTGACTACATGATAAGACTTTAGCATATTTTCTTTTGGTCTTTTATATCTACACTTTTACATTCTTGGTCCTGCTAAGTCGCTTCAGTTGTGTCCAGTTCTTTGCAAGCCCATGGACTGTAACCCGCCAGGCTCCTCTGTCCATGGAATTCTCCAGGCAACAATACTGGAGTGGGTTGCCATTTCCTCCTCCAGGGGATCTTCCTGACCCAGAGATTGAACCCGTGTCTCCTGCATTGCAGGTGAATTCTTTACCACTGAGCCATCAGGGAGGTGATGCCATATATTAATTTCTTGTATTATTTTTTACTTCTTTGATGTTTCCCCATGGCATATAAAACTTCAAAAATGCAATTTCAGTGTCTCTATATTCTATTTTATGCATGTGTTCTCATTTAATTTAGAACATAACAGTTTTTGAACAAAAGTCACAATTCCTTGAAATTATGTTTCTTTTTTTTAAGTTAAATTTATTTATTTTAATTGGAGGCTAATTACTTTACAATATTGTATTGGTTTTGCCATACATCAACATGAATCTGTCACGGGTGTACACGTGTTCCCCATCCTGAACCCCCCCCCTCCTCCC
>SJYQ01002768.1:118541-155300 GCA_006410935.1 Redunca redunca | reverse complement strand
ATAAAAATAAGTTTTAAATTTTTTAATTAAAAAATTTAAATAAATATTTTTTAATTTAAATTTATTTATTTTAATTGGAGGCTAATTACTTCACAATATTGTATTGGTTTTGCCACTGAGCCATCTCTTAACCAATAACTTTATGCCTATTTCTGAAACTATAGTAAATAGAATGGGAGAAATGGGTCCCAACTAATCATAGCAGTGAGCTTTTCTATCCTGTGGGCCAGATCATGTCTGAAGAGTTCTTGGCTTGTCATCTTGAAGAAGAGATATAATTGTCATGGTATAATTTCTACCATTTTGAAATAAAAAACATACCTGGTGGAGAATGAAAAGGTTAAGAAAGAAGGGTTGGCTGCTGTTGTTGAGAGAGAAAGCAAAGACCTCTCTGGAGGAGCAGTAACAGGCCTGTGGGCTTGGTTATCACAGAAGGACTTTCAGGCAGGCAAAACGCCTCTGGGGCTCCAGGAAACATGGGGATGAGCTGACCGTGGCCTTCAAAAAGCAGAATAAAGTATCATTAGCATCTCAGAGCAACTGAAGAAGTGGCACAGTGTCAAAGCTTTGACCTTGCATTCTGATTCTAAGTGACTTACTGCTGTGTGACCCTGGGCAGGTTACTTAACTCTTTTGGGTTCAGAGAAGTGGTCATGAAGGGGGCCATATTACCTCTAGAAGCACATGATTATTGTGAAATCTAAGGATGGAGCATATGGTCTATAGTTAGCACAGCCTGGTCCAGCAGGCCCTTCCCCAAGAGGGCTGGCCTGGCCAGGGAGGCTCCAAGCCCCAGAACCGCCTTGAGTTGGAGCAGCAAGGAGTCAAGGCTGCAGTCAGGCTCTGTCCCTGAGTCGGGATCCCTGCTTGGGCCCCCAGTCACCTGTTCCTGCTCCCTAGGACTGCCGGCCTCACTGCCATGGCTGACGTGGATGGCAGGCAATGTTTTGGCTTGAGTTGGCATCCTGCCCATGAGTGGACCTTGTCTTCCAGGGGCAGGGATCAACCCTGTCCACTCAGACCTGGGCCATCTGCCTCCCCCAGCTCCCAGGTTCACCTGACCCTGTCCTGACCTGACCTAGTCCACTGCCCAGTTAGTGCCACTTGGACCCCAGTCAAACTTCACACCGCTGGTCAGAGATACTCCCATAGCCTGAGTTCAGCACATCTGGTGGGGTTGTGCTGTGTTACGAACATTGCCTGTGGGTTCACAAGTACATTTATCACTGACCCACAGTCTAATGAGGGGTGTCAGACCCAGCAGCCTCTATGGATACAGGAGGTGATTTTGAACTCTCTGACGAGATGGGGCTTGCATGCTGGGAGTCTCCTACAACCAGGGTCCTCAACTCTTGATTTGCATAGAGCCTAGTTAGTACACTGCTCATACACCCTCCATCTGAGCAGAGGTTAGGAGTGGAGAGGAGATGGGAAAGGGACCCCTCTTCCTGGCCCAGATGCCTGGTCCTGCTCCCTGACCCAGGAAGAGGAAATCTCAGGGGCTGGAGGGCATAGAGGGTAGGGAGGGCTGGGAAACCTCAGTACAATCTTAGAAATCACAGCTGTCCAGAAGAGGAGTGAACAGTCCCCCCAGACCCCCATGCCCTGTGATGGAAACCCAGCCCCTCCTCTGCCCCTCTCACCAGCATCTAGACAGACTACCTCTTCCCCCCTCATTTCCCTCCTCCTCTCTCTGCTGCCTTCACTCTCAGGATTGCGGCCTGGCCCCAGGCTTTCTGAGTTGGCCCAGCCACCAGGACATCCAGCCCTCCAGGCCACAGAGGCTGCTGCCCTCAACTCTCCATCATCCTCTCATATCCTGTATCCTGCAGGTGGTAGACACTCCTTGGGCTAGCAGCTCTGTTGGAACCATCCTGCTGAGCCGCTTGGCTATCTCCTTCTTGAGTTCTCTGCCTCCTGTGGAGCTGCCTGGCCAGCTCTCCCAGCAGACACGTGGCTCCCACACCCAGATGGTACCAAGGACATGTGACCTGTGGGTGGGTGAGCCAGCAGCCATGGTGCAGGCACACAGCCCCCCTTACTGAGGTTTGGATTCTGCCTTAGAGAAGGGCGTGGAGATTTCAGACCCTGGGAAGCAGATGAGGGCTCCCTTCCCTCCCTGGTGATGCCACCAACGGCAAACTCTACATGTGACTTGCCAGGACTGCACCACTACTCATGTGCTGCCTGCATCCTCAACACCCTCTGTGGTCTCAGAGCACCCAGCACTGTCCCCACTACAGAGAAGCCCCCATCCTGCCTCCCCACCCCCCACACACTGCACACTAAAGATGCACCGTATCCTTCTGCAGTCTCCACGTGCAGGGCATCATCTTTGCAGCTGCAGTCTGCAAAGAATTCCTCGCCCTGCTGAGAATTCACTGGCATTCTGGCACTGGAAGGACAGGTCTGTGTCCTCCCACTACCCCAGCACTCTCCTCAGCTGCAGTCATGAGAATTCCCTGAGGACGTCACAAACACCTGGTCCAGGTACACAGAGCAGTCACTCAACAAATGCCACTTCCCAGCCTGAGAATTGCTCAGGGTGAATTTCCAAGCCCAGCATTTCCTCTCTCTTCTGGCCTCTGAGGCTCAGCAGGGAGCAAACTGCCCTGCTGGCCCTGCACTCCTAGCCCTTCTCCTGTTTCAAGACTGCGGGTCTTCAGGGCGAACACCAATTGCTTTACTTGCATCCCACCTCCTGCAACTCCTGACAAAGTAGGTGCTCAGTGAAAGTTTGCTGGTTGAGAGATCTGTGAAGATTTCTTGCAGGATAAGGAACTTGAAGGACATTGGGATAAGCAGAAGGGAACCCAATGGAAAAACACAGTGAAACCTAAGTAGGGTGGGAGGCAGCAGGATCTGGGTGGTCTGAGGGAAGAAGCCATGCCAGGGAAGGCCAGAGAGAACCCCTATGAGTGGTGACCTGCCTGTGACCACCTGCAGTCTCTCAGGCAGCCTCTGGGCACCTGCCAGCCTGGCTACCCTACTGGGTGACCACAAGTCATTTTTACCTGCTTTTTGCCAGCAGTCAGGCCTGATAGCATGCCTGGTCTTCCTTCATCTTTAGCCCCTCTGTATGCATATATATTTTACTTTAGAATAATGTCACTTTATAGCCATGAGTTCCCTTCTGTCCCCAGAGTATTTTCAGAGGCCCCTCCCCATCAGTCTCCACCAGGACCCTTGGACCAGCCACCCATGGTAATAGATGAAATGGAGTGGAAGCAGCTTTCCAGGGTGTCACCATCACCATGTCCAAGCCAGCCACATCCTGCCTTTCAAGACAGCAGTATGGCTCTAAAATGGCTATTTGATTTTAGAAACAAGTCTTCCAGAACTAAAGTGCATGCAAACCTTCAACATTCTTCCTTTTGGCTGATAACCTTTCTTTCCCCTCACTGTATTCTTGATCTAATCATGTTTTTAAATCACTGCAATTTTCTTGCATTTCCCTCTAGAGGAACTTGGATTTTGAAAAGCACTTCAGCCTCCCAAAACTTTACATAATTTATTGCAGACATATTTTGTGCTTGCAATATCTTCTGGTACAAAGAGAATCTCCCTTTTATTTCCAGAAGTTGTTGCAGACTTATCCTTAATTTAAATGTCTTGAAAGTTCAGCCAGGACATGCTGCAAGTGTTGTTTCCCTTTGATAACTGGAAATCAGACTGCATCCCAGGAGGACCGAGGTCTCCACACTTGTCTGTGCCTTCCTGAGTGACAAAAGATCTGAGTGGTTTAAAGCCCGTTTCATAGAAATTCACTTTTCTTTTAAAACTCTTAAAAGACTAAGAAATAAAGCCAGTGGGTGAAGGTTATGTGTGGAAGAGAACCCTGTATTTTTACAAGTGAGCTAGGCATCCCAGGAGCGCAGGCTGGGAGCCCTGCACAGGAGATGTTGGGAGGCTCAGAGAAGTTTCATGAAGAACAGACATTTGAGCCAGGATGGGAGACCTCCCTTTCAGTGTTCTTGTGGGATTAAAGGAAATCCTGTAACACATTCAGCCCATTACATTGTGTGTAGTACGTGCTCAGTAAATAGCAGCTGCGGTGAAAAATCATGATCATTATCACCTTTGCTAGAGTTTCTGTGGCATTCACCAGCATGAAGTGGGCAATGAATCTGGGAGAGAAACATCCCCTGATTCTGAAAATATTTTTAATTTCTTTTATTGAATTATAGTTGATTTACAATGTTGTATTACATTATGTTCTACTGTATAGCAGAGTGATTCAGTTATATATATATATCTTTTCCATTACAGTTTATCACAGGATATTGAATATAGTTCCCTGAGCTATAAGTAGGACCTTGTTGTTTATCCATTCCATATATAATAGTTTGAATCCCTGATTCTGAAATATTACTGTGGGAGACTTTTTACCTCCCCCAACACCACAGGCAAAGTCACCTCTCTTTGGTCTCCCTGGCTTGAGAGTAGAATTCATCAGCCCCATGTAATCCCACTTCTGTGGGTCCCTGCCCTCCCGTCTCCATGCCTGGCATGGGCTCCTGTGGCTCCAGGACCCAGTGCTGGGGCTCCCAGAGCTGTGCCCAGACTATCCACTAGCGGGTCTACATCTGTAACTCAGTTTAGTACCTGGTTATTTCCCCTTTGGTCTTGGGGCCAAATGTATTGAGAAAAAAATTGATTGTTTTTCCAGACCAGTGGTGGTGTACACTAAAAGGTTCACATCCCAAAGCAAGTCAGTAAAATTTAAATTTGGTACAACTGGCCCTCTTTCACCTGGCCTTGACATTCCTTCTCTAGGAATCTTAGAAATGGCTTTTTAAGATTGCTGGAAATTTGTTGAGATTTTACTGGTTTTAATAGATTAATTACAGATGAATTAATATTACAATATTGTCTACTTGTCCAGGAAATATTCTCCCTTTATTCAGTGTTCAACTCCTGTTTTATAGTGGAGTTTTATAGGTTTCCTGGATGATTTCTATACCTTTGTAATTAGACTTTTTCATAAGGACTTTTTAGGATATTTTACTCTGCATATTTCTCTTTTTTTTCTTTTTTTTTTAAAGCAATAACGTGGACCAAAAAAAGTGCTTTGAAAACTGTGTGAATGGTTTAAAGAATAAACTACATAGCCACGCACCTGTCACACAGGAGGAATATGGTTGTATCCAGAATTCATGGATGCACCCACTCCCCCACCCACAGAGGTCACCACTGTCCTAAATCATCCATGTTTACACAGGTCGCCCTCAGCATCCTGATAAAGCCATCGTAAATGGAAAATATCCCAATTCAAAATGCATTTAATACATAAAACCTACCAAACATCATAGTCTAGCCCAGCTTCCTTCAAACCTGCTCAAAACACTTATATTAGCCTATAGTTGGGCAAAATCATCTAGCACAAAGATTGTTTTATAATGAAATGTTGAATATCTCATATAATCTGTTGAATACTGTACTTGAAGCAAAAAACAGAATGGATGTCTGGGTCCAGGCTGGTTGTAAGTGTATTGATTGTTTACCCTCATGGTGGGGAAGCTCACTGCCACTGCCCAGCATCTCCAGAACAGGTTATATGGTTTATCACTAGCCAAGGAAAAGATCCAAATTCAAGAGCTACCATATCATCCTTCAATCCTACTCCTGTGCATATATCTGGATAAAAACATGGTTTGAAAGGATCCATATTCCCCAGTGTTCATTGTAGTGTGGTTTACAATAGCCGAAACATGGAAACTACCTAAGTGTCTGTGGACAGAAGACTGGATAAAGAGGATGTGACACATATATACAGTTGAATATTACTTAGTCATAAAAAAGAACAAAATAATGCCATTAGCAACAACCTGGATAGACCTGGAGACTTATCATACTGGGTGGAGTAAGTCAGACAGAGAAATACAAATAAGATATTGCTTATATGAGGAATCTTGAAAAAAGATAAAAATTTATTTACAAAGCAGAGACAGATGCACAGACTTAGAGAACAAGCTTTCTAAATTTACGATTACTGGGGGGTGGGNTTGGGGGGGGGGGGGGGCGGGGGGATGACAGGGAGTGGGGGAGAGACCAGTTGGGAGTTTGGGATTGATATGTGCACCCTATAAAATAGATTATCAGTAAGGACCTACTGTATAGCACAGGGAACTCTGCTCAACACTCTATAATAAGCTAAATGGGAAAGCAATTTAGAAAAGAATAGATACGTATATATGCATGACTGAATCATTCTGCTGTACACCTGAAACTAACATAGCATTGTTAATCAACTATACTTCAATATAAAATAAAAAGTTTAAAGATTTTTAAAGTACAGTTTCTACTTTAGTGCACATAAATGTGACACCACCCTAAAGTTGCAAAATATATAAGTATTGTAGAACCATCGTAAGTCCAGGACCGTTTAGATTCCCAAGCTAAACTGCCTGGACCAGCCTTCTGTTTGCACTTTATGTAAGTGGATTGTGTGCATTCTTCTGTGGCTTGATTCTTTCCCTTAGTACAGTTTATCTATCCAGCCATGTTGATGTCTGTAGCCATCATGCACTCATTTTGCCTGAAATATGGATTCCATTCTGCAGTTGATAAGCAGCTGGTGGTTTCTGTGCTCCTAGGGGCTTGAGCGTGCTCTCAGGTGCACGCATGTGAGGCCCAAAGGATGTGGGAGAGCTCCCGGGAGGCTGGTTCCTTTCATCTAGGTCAGGACATGCAGTGTTCCCAAACAGCTGCGCTGCATTTGCCATTGACCAGCATCCAAAGAAGGTTCTATAGGATTTTCTCTATATCCTTGTCCATATATGGCTTTGTTTCTTTAAATTGTTTTGCCAGTCTGGCAGGTATAAAATATTATCTCTTTGAGATCTTATTTTCCATTTATTTTCATAAAAATTAGATGGTCAGAATTTCTTTCTGACATGAATTTTTTTCTCTGTCTATTACTTTTTTGTTCTTGCATTTCTGCACAATTTTCTACAAAATTTCTGCTTATTTCAATGGCCCATTTGTTTGGGTTTTCTTTCTTTCTTTTTTTTTTTTTAGTAAATCTTAGGAGTACTTTAAATTGTCTGAGTACCATTTCTTAATCAGTGATATGTCTGGTAAGTATCTCCTCACATCATGTGGTCTGTCCACTCACTTTCTTAACAGTTTTAATACTTTTATGCAAAGCAGTTTATAATTTATTTTAGCCATATTTATGTTCTTATTTTGTCTTGCTTAAATTCTTCCTTACTTCAGAGTCATAAGAAATTTCCCATATTCTCTTCTAGAATTTGTATAGTTTAGCCTTAATTTAGAAATTTATTCTTGGTATGGTGGGGTCCAATTTCATTATTTCAATTTGCATGATCACTTCTGTTAGCATTGTATAGTACAAAGTCTGTTCTTCTCCAACTGCTCTGGAAAATCATCTGTCATGTATCAAATGTCCATATATATATATATATATATATATATATATATATGATCCTTTTTTAGGTTTTCTATTCTGGGCCACTTCCCTACGTGTCTTTTCCTATACTGTAATGACAGAGTGTCTTCATTTCTGTCATTGTGAGATGAGTCTGGTTACCCCACAGGGCCTTTCTCCATCTCATCCTTTATCTTCAATGTGCATTGAACTTTGGACTTCTAAATACACTTTGGAATTAATTTGCCAGTTGTATTCATGCACACATCACACCCATCCACCCGACACACACATGTCCTTTAAGATATTAAATGCAATTATGTGTGTGCACGTGTGTGAACCTATAGGAGTGTAATGTCTCCTCATCTACATCTCCACTTATTCAGACCTCTTTTATCTCCATGAGGTTTCTGTACACTTTTTGTTAGATTCATTCCTGTATATTTCATATTGATGCTATTGTATATGGCATTTTTTACTTGGTTTTCTAAATCTTTCTGGTTCATACAGAATTGATTTTGTATATTCATTTTATATCTGAAAGATTTTATTATAATAATTTATCAGCAAGATTATGTTCTATGTATTAAGCCATATTTTCCACAAATAAGGCAGGTTTCTCCTTTCTTTTAAACTTGTCATACCTTTCACTTTAATTAACTTATTTATGCGTCCTTAGTGCTCTGGCTAAGACTTCCAGGAGATTGGTGACCTACAGTGGTGACAGTGTGCTTCCCTGTTAGCTCAGCTGGTAAAGAATCCACCTGTAATGCAGGAGATCCCAGTTGGATTCCTGGGTCAGAAAGATCCCCTAGAGAAGGGATAGGCTACCCACTCTAGTATTGGGCTTCGCTAGTGATTCAGATGGTAAAGAATCCGCCTGCAATGTGGGAGACCTGGGCTCAATCCCTGGGTTGGGAAGATCCCCTGGAGGAAAGCATGGCAACCCACTCCAGTATCCCTGCCTGGAGAATCCCCATGGACAGAGGAGCCTGGCGAGCTGCAGTCCATGGGGTCGCAAGGAGTCGGACATGACTGAGCGTCTAAGCACAGCAGAGCACAGTGGTGATTGTGTGACCTTATCTTATTCATGATCTTCAAGGAAGGGCATTCAATATCATACAACATTTCACCATGAAGTGTAGTATTTCCTGTCATCTTTTAGAAGATATCCTATATCAGGTTAAAGAGTGTCTATTTCTACTTTGCTACAGAGATTCTTTTATTGTGAATGGATGTTGAATTATATCAGTGTATATCTTTTGAATTGGTCATCTGATGTTCCTCTTTAATTTATAATGTGGTTAATTTATAAGGTTTACACATTGAACTTATTTTGTTGTCAATTAATATTAGTTTAGGATTTCCTTTTTAAATTTTGGACTAAGATAACTCATTTTGCCCTTTTATTTTTAACCTTTAGTTTTAATAGCAATCAGTTGATTAATAATCCAAATAAATACTATATTATCATTTCTTTTAACTAATAATTATTTCTGGTATCTTACCTTTTCCCGTTGGATTTATTTTTCTTTTTATTTGAGTATTTCCTCTGTAAATATTTTCAAGAGTCTGTGGGCAGTGAACCTTCTGAGCCTCTGTATGTCTGTAATCATACATCATCTTTTTCTTGAAAGATAATCTGTCTATCCATATAATCCTAGGTTCCAAATTCTACTCCCTTCACCTCCTGTCTTAAAATATATTTCTCTTTGAATGCTGTGTGCCCAATGGAAAAATCTTTTAATTTGATTCTCATTCTTTTGTGTGTTTGTTTATTTTGAAAATATTTTATTGTGGGAAAATATACATAACATGGGGCTTTCCCTGGTAGTTCAGATGGTAAAGAATCTGTCTGCCATGTGGGAGACCCAGGTTTGATTGCTGAGTCGGGAAGATCCTCTGGAGAAGGGAATGGTTACCCACTTCAGTGTTCTTACCTGGAGAATTCCACAAACAGAGGTTACAGTCTGTGGGGTCGCAAAGAGTCAGAAACGACTGAGTGACTAACACTTTCGTGCATAAGATAAATGTACCATAAGTGTCCATTCAGTAGTATTAGGTTCATTTACATTGTTATTCAACCATCACCACCATCCCTTCCTAGGACTTTTTCCCTCATTGTAATAACTCTTTATTCATTAAATCCTAACTCACAATTCCTCATCTCCCAGCCCCTAACAACTTCCATTCTACTTTCTGCCCCTAACAATTTAACTATTCTGGATACTTCATATAAGTGGAATCATATAGTGCCTGTCCTTCAATTACTAGCTTATTTCATTTATAATGTCCTCGAGGTTCATACATGTTGTAATGGGTGTAAGAATTTCCTTCCTTTTTTAAAAAAATTTTAATTGGAATATAGTTGATTTACAATGTTGTATCAGTTTCAGGTGTACACCAAAGTGAATCAGTGATACGTATACATATATCCACTCTTTTAGGTTCTTTTCCCATATAGGCCATTTCAGAGCATTGTGCAGAGTTCCCTGTGCTATACAGTAGGTCCTTACTAGTTTCTATTTTATTTATAGTAATATGTATACGTACATTCTAAAGGAGATCAGTCCTGGGTGTTCTTTGGAAGGAATGATGCTCAAGCTGAAACTCCAGTACTTTGGCCACCTCATGCGAAGAGTTGACTCAGTGGAAAAGACTCTGATGCTGGGAGGGATTGGGGGCAGGAGGAGAAGGGGATGACAGAGGATGAGATGGCTGGATGGCATCACGGACTCGATGAACGTGGGTTTGAGTGAACTCCAGGAGTTGGTGATGAACAGGGAGGCCTGGCATGCTGCAATTCATGGGGTCGCAAAGAGTCGGACACGACTGAGCGACTGAACTGAACTGAACTGAACTGTATACATTCAATTCCAGCCTTCCAATTTATCCCTCCTTCCTTCCCTCCTAGTTTGTTTTCTGCATCTTGGATGATGTAGACATCTCTCCAAAGAAGACATACAAATGACTAACAAGCACATGAAAAGACCCTCAATTTATTAGAGAAATTCAAATCAAAACTACAATGAGGTATTATCTCACACCGATCAGAATGGTCATCAACAAATCTATAAACAATATAAATGCTGGAGAGGGTGTGGAGGAAAGGGAACCCTCTTGCACTGTTAATGGTAATGTAAATTGTTACAGCCATTATGGAGAATAGTATAAAGATTCCTTAAAAAACTAGGAATAAAACTACCATGCATGCGTGCATGCTAAGATGTTTCAATAATGTCTGACTGCTTGTGACTCTATGGACTGTAGCCCACCAGGCTCCTCAGTCCATGGGATTCTCCAGGCAAGAATACTGGAGTGGGTTGCCATGCCCTCCTCCAGGGGATCTTCCCACCCAGAGATGGAACTCACATCTCTTATGTCTCCTGCATTGGCAGGCAGGTTGTTTACCACTAGTGCTACCTGGAAAGCCCCATAAAACTACCATATGACCCAGAAATCCCACTACTGGGCATATATCCAGAGGAAACCATAATTAAAAAAGACACATGTACCCCAGTGTTCATTGTAGCACTGTTTACAAAAGCCAGGACATAAAAGCAACGTAGATGTCTGTTGACAGATGAATAGATAAAGAAGTTTTGGTACATAGGCATGATAGAATATTACTCAGCCATAAAAAGGAAAGATATTTGAGTCAATTCTATGAGGTGGATGAGGCGAATGAACCTAGAGCCTATTATACAGAGTGACGTAAGTCAGAAAGAGAAAGACAAATATTGTATTAATATATTAACGTATATATATATATGGAATCTAGAAAGATGGTACTGATAATCCTATTTGCAGGACAGCAAAGGAGATGGAGACATAAAGGACAGACTTTTGGACACAGTGTGGGAAGGAGAGAGTGGGATGATTTGAGAGAGTAGCATTGAAACATATATATTACTATATGTAAAATAGATGGCCAGTGGGAATTTGCTGTATGATTCAGGGAACCCAACACCTCTATGACAACCTGGAGGGGTGGGATGGGGAAGGAGGTTCAAGAGCAAGGGGACATATGTATATCTATGGCTGATTCATGGTGACGTAGGCAGAATCCATCACAATATTATAAGCAATTATCATCCAATTAAAAATTTTAAAAACCTAAAAATAGAGCTACCATATGATCCAGCAAACCCCAGTCTTGGGCATATATTCAGAGAAAAACATGATTCAAAAAGATACACACACCCCAGTGTTCACTGCAGCACTATTTTCAATAGCCAGGACGTGGAAGAAACTAAACATCTATCAACAGAGGAATGAATAAAGGAAATGTGGTTCATGTATACAATGGAGGATTACTCACCCATGTAAGAAATGAAATAATGCCATTTGCAGCAACATGAATGGACCTAGAAATTGTCCAACAGAGAAAGGTAAATATCATATGATAGCACTGAAATTAACTTCCTTCCTTTTTTTAAGACTGAATCATACTTCATTGTATGGCTAGACCTTATTTTTTTAATCTGTTCATTCATTGATGGGAACTTGAGTTACTTCCACCTTTTGGCTATTGTGAATAATTCTGATCAACAAGACTATACAAATGTCTATTCAAATCTCAGCTCTACCCAGAAGTAGAATTGCTATATCATATGGTAATTCTTTGTTTAATTTTTTGTGGTTCATCATCTTGATTACAGAGTTTGCTATAGAAGTTTTCTATAGAAGCTGTACCATTTTACATTCCCACCAGCAATGCAAAAGGGTTCCAGTTTTCTTGTTTGTGTGTTTGTTTTTTGCTCCTAATGGCTATGAAATGGTATCTCACTGTGGTTTTGGTTTGCATTTTTCTACTGATTACTGATGTCGAGTACCTTTTCATGTGAGTATTGGCCATTTGTATATATTACTTGAACAAATGGCTATTAAAGTTCTTTATTTTTAAACTGAGTTGTTTGGGTTTTCTCTTGAGTTGTAGGTGTTCTTTATATATTGTGGATATTAATCAATCACTTATCAGCTATATGGTTAGCAAATATTTTCTCCCATTCCATAGGTTGCCTTTTCATTCTGTGTCATTTGATGTGCAGAAGTTTTTAATGAAGTTTAAATATTTTGTTGCTTGTGCTATTTGTAACATATCCAAGTTATCATTGCCAAATCCAAGATCATGAAGATTTTCCTCTAAAAGTATACTTTTAGCCCTTAAATACAGATTTTTGATCCATTTTGAATTAACTTTGAAATATTTGGAGAAGGGCATGGCAACCCACTCCAGTATTCTTGCCGGGAGAATTCCATGGACAGAAGAGCCTGGTGGGCTACGGTCTGTGGGGTTGCCAAGAGTCAGACATGACTGAGCAACTAATGCTTTAAGGTATGGTGTAAGGTAAGGGCCCAGCTTCATTTTTTTGTATGTGGATATCCAAGTTTTCCCAATAGTGTAAGAACTTTGTTCTTATCAAAATTGATTTGGCTATGGATCCTCACTCTTTTGAATTTAGTGTCTTCCAATGTCTATTTAAAAATTCAGTTAGGTTTATGAGTATATGTGATTTACCCATGTGGGTGTAGAGGTCAAAGGGGAAACCAGCCTGAGTTCTGGAGCCTCAGGGTGCTCAGGATCTACAGGGACTAGACTGGCCATACCCAGGCTGGGGGTGCACCCCCTGAGAGGAAGTCCCTGGATGCAGGAGAGATCCTCAGACTTCACCCAGAGCCGTGTGTTAACATGGAGGAGAGCAGGGTCCTGGTACTGGGTATAGGGTGTGACCCAGCTCAATCCCCTCACGTGTGCAGTCATGGCCCTCCTAGATTATGAGTATCCTAGGGGTCTGATGCCGGCAAGAAAAGCCCACATCACAGATAACCAAGTAGATCTCAGGAGTCAACATGCCACTCATGATATTAGCCCCCCCACACTGCTGGGGATCACCCTGCACTCACCTGGACTGAGGTGTGGTCCATAGGAACCCTTCTGACTCAAGATGCTGTTGGTGACACTCTGACCCCCTGCCTTGGTGCACCGCACCAGGAATAAGGAGTGGTCATCAGCCTGACTTCTTGAATTTCCTGAGGACCATACCATACCCTGGCAAGGATGATGATGAACAGCTTTCTAACTTTGTGATTCCCTGTGGTCTTTGCCACCTGAGGTTCTCATGGGATGTCAGAAGTTGAGCTTCTGTCTGTGAGCCTCTCTGTGCACCTGTCCTGGAGCATCAGCATAGCCCGTGGACTTCTCATGATTCTGACCTCACAGTCACTTCCTTGAGTTGACACTCACTTAGGAGACTTTTCCTTTTATCCCGAACTAACTCTCAATGCCTTCATTTATTTAAAAATTAAAGGGTGGGGTGGCGTGTGAGGGAGGGAGATGCAGGGGCATGGGGTTCACTGTCAAGACCATTTCAAGGTCAAACTCTCCATTTCAAGGTCAAACTCTGTATCTTGATTACAGGGGTGGTTACACAGGTGTATACATTTTGTCAAAATCTATGTACTTAAGGGGCTTCCCTGATAGCTCAGTTGGTAAACATAGCTCATTTGGTCCACCTGTAATGCAGGAGACCCCCTCGTGGCTCAGCTGGTAAAGAAGCTGCCTGCAACGCAGGAGACCTAGGTTCGATCCCTGGGTTGGAAAGATCCCCTGGAGAAGGGAAGGGCTACCCACTCCAGCATTCTGGCCTGGAGAATTCCATGGACTTACAGTCACAAAGAGTCAAACACGACTGAGTGACTTTCACGTTCATACTTTCATGTACTTAAAATACATGTATTTTATTATATGTAACCTATTTGTCAATAAAGCTTATTTAAACAATTTTTAAAGACCATTTCAAGTTCATATCATACCAAATATTTTAAATCATTTTAAAATTTGAAATATAAAAAAGTTTTAAGTTCTTACTTCTGATGAAATGTAAATGTTTTCTTTCATTATTGTCTTTTTCAGAGTTCTCAGGGGCTGTGGTCTCACGCCATCCACTGGGGCAACAATGGGCCATTTCCAGCAGAGACAGTGCCACGTTGCCCCAGGTGCCTGACTGCTACCCACCTCCAGAAATTGCAGTGTCTGAAAAGTGAGTTCCATGTTCATGGGGTCTGTCGTGACTGTGCTGGGGTGGGGCAAGTACAATCAACATCTCCAACAAGAGAGCTTGTTGTGGTCCTGGGAACAGATGACCTGAAAATCAGGTTTAAAGCCAGGGAGCAAGAGTGCATTAATTTATCTGCTGAAGTCCATTGAGAGGAAATTATGAAATTCATGTTGCATTAAGATTTGTATTTAGAATAGTAAACATCACCCTTCCAAAGAACATGGCTGTAGTGAATAACCAGGAGGTAATTTGATTTATACTAGTGCAGAATTTATTAAGCAACTCTGTTGCCATCTGTAGGTATCATGATTGATTTTTAAAATATTAGAAGGGTAACTTAAGCAAAAGACTAAAGTCTCATATTACCATATGAATTGCTTTTATTTTTAATGTTCTTCTTAGTGCTTGTCCAGAAATAGAATTTTTATGTAGTTGATGTCAGAGAGTAGCAATTCTTTTACCTCATGACTCTTCAAACAAATCTCCTCATTTACTTTTTTGCCTACTTTTCCTTTTGATAAACTCAGAACTCTTAGGAAAATGGAAAAAGAGGGCAGTGAACACCTGTGTTCTTCACTCAGATTTACTAGATGTTTACCCAAGTACACACTCAGATACATACACACACGGAGAGACTGTAAATATGGATGTGTGTGTGTTATGGATGCGTGTTCAGTTTTTTCTCTGAATCATTTTGTACATAAGTTGCAGACATCATGACATACTTTGCATATATCTCTTAAATTCATAGACTATCTTCTTCAAAACTGTCCTATAATACCATTATCACTGTGGAAGTCAACACTGATATAAAGCAGTGTTTTCCAATATATAGTTCCAGTTCAAATACCCCTGCTGCTGCTGCTACTGTTAAGTCACTTCAGTCGTGTCCGACTCTGTGCAGCCCCATAGATGGCAGCCCACCAGGCCCCGTCCCTGGGATTCTCCAAGCAAGAACACTGGAGTGGGCTGCCATTTCCTTCTCAAATACCCCTGGTTGCACCCCAAATATCCTTTATAACTGTCTTCCCTTATTTAGTATTCAATTAAATGTCATTCACTGAATCTAGTTATATCTCTTTGTTTTTAGTCACTAAGTTGTGCCCAACTGTTTGCGATCCCATGGACTGCAACACGCCAGGCTTCCCTGTCCTTCACCATCTCTTGAAGTTTGCTCAAACTCATACCTATTGTCGGTGATGCCATCCAACCATCTCATCCTCTGTCGCCCCCTTCTCCTGCCTTCAGTCTTTCCAAACATCTTGAGTCTTTTCCATTGAGTCGGCTCTTCACATCAGGTGGCCAAAGTATTGGAACTTTAGCTTCAGCATCAGTCCCCTCCAGTGAATATTCATGGTTGATTTCCTTTAGGATTGACTGGTTTAATCTTGCTGTCCTAGGGGCAACCCTGTTTTTGTGTTTTGTCTTTTGCAATGTTCACATATTTGTAAAGAATCTAAGCCTTTTGTTTTGTAGAGTATCTCACAGGAGTTGTCTGACTGTTCCTTCATCCTTAGCTGCAGGTAGACATTTCATGTATCTGCCTCGCATTTACATCATCATGACCTAGTATTGGTAGTGACGAGTTCCCAGCTAGCCAAGGTGATTTCTGCCAGAGCTCTCCTTTATGATGTTACCTTATTTGTTTCTTCTAATTAGTAAGTAATCTGTGGGGTGAGGTTTGAGATCATAGCAATATTCTCTTTCTCAGATAATTTTCACCAATGATTTTAGCACCCATTGCTGGTCATATTATGATTTTTCACTAATCATTCAATCTGCACGTCAGACTTCCTTCCCTGTAACGTAGTCCTCCCTTTTTTACTTCTTCCACATCTGTGAGATCACACAAGGGAGTATCTGGGTAGTCAAGAGAAGGACTCTGAAATCAGACTGTATAGGTGTGCCCCTTGTCTCTGTCACATGCTGACCAGACAACCTGGGCAAATGCTTCACTTCACAACCCTCAGTGCCCTAGTGTTTAACACTGGTGACAGGAGTAAGTCCTGCGAGAGGTGTCCACTGGGGCTGGAGCCATGGCTGGCACTCACTGGGTATGATTACAGAGGCAGGAAGGATGGTTGAGTGCCCAGTGAGTGCTGCTCCAACCCTGAGTTCATTTGCAACCCGTGAAAGCTGATTCAGACCTTTGGCCAAAAGGCTGATGAACATTAATGACAGGGCAGAGCCCTAGTCTGAGTGTTCATAATCGTAGTCATAAACACTTAGAAGGTTGCATAGAGAAGCAAACTCATGGCAGGAAGTATCCACCAGCGAACCATGTCCCCGTGAGGTGACTCCACCCCTGTTCTGGTTCCTCCTCACACTCTCGGTCACACTCCCTCCCTGCCGCAAGCCTGGACCTCCCTGGCCTGCTGTCTGTTTGCCTTTCAGTTACAGATAACTAATTGGACTTCTTGTCTGAAGGTTATTAGATTTCTGTTTCGATTTAGTCACTCTGGTTTTATTCAGTCCCTATGGTTTTATTTTCTGGCCCTGGAATCTTCCTTAAGAATGTTTTAGAAATTTTACCAGGGAAATAGCTTGTGAATATACACGTGATTTACAAGCTACATGTGGACGTGGATTAGATTGCTTCTGGAGAGTACTTCTAGCTACTAGATTATCTTCAAAATGCTTCCTCTGTACATTTTACTTGTCTCATTTTCTTCCCCACAGTGCTTTCTTTCTTTCTATTGAAGTATAGTTGATTTACAATGTAGTGTTAATTACTGCTGTACAGCAGAGTGATTCAGTTATACATGTATATGCATTCTTTTTTATATTCTATTCCATTACAGTGTATCACAAGATATTGAATATATTTTTCTGTGCTATAAAGTAGGACCTTGTTGTTTATAAAAGCTTGCACGTGCTAACCCCAGCCTCCCCCTTGGCAAACTTCCCTGCGATTCTTAAAAGCAGATGAGGGCTGGTGTGATAAAGGATGCTGGTGGCTGCAGCCATTGTCCTTCCTGCTTGTCAGACAGAGCTTGCAGGATGGCTCTGTGGTGTCCCCTGTTCTCCTGCTTTCCGGGGCGATAGCCATCCCAGCTGGCATCCCCAACCCAAAGCTTTCCTGAAGTTTCTCACCTCCTCCTTTCGGTTTCCTCCTTAGCAGTTTATGAGCTGGGGACCCTCTGCCTGTCTCTGTGTCCCTTTGGGATGAGTTCCTTGGGGAAAGAATAGGTTGTAAGTCTGACATCAACTTGATGAGATAGGTGAAGCAAAGTTGAAAATCGGATCTCTGCTTCCGCAGAGACACACAAGACAGCACTTGAGTTTGTTTGTTTGATTGAAATATAGTTGATTTATTTACAATATTATGTTAGTTTCAGGAGTACAGCACAATGATCCATTTATAAATATATTTTTTTTACATTCCCTTTCATTATAGGTTATTACAAGATATTAAATATAGTTCCCTGTGCAGTCCTGGAAATCTTTGTTGATTACTTGATTACTTGAGTTTCATTTGAACACGTGAGTAGAAATATCAGGGCGGCCTTTTTTTTTTCATTTCCTAGTATGCACCATGAGAAATTTCTGCCCCCTTGAAAACCTGAGTTACCTAGTTTTGAGAAGCGTGCTCCAAACCAGCATGCTTAAGGATGGCCTTGAGGCATCTTGAAGGCTCAGAGAAGCCCCTCTTAAAGTCCCCTCCCCGAGGTTGGCAGGCCCTGGGCCTCGTGGGGGGCCTCCCCGGCAACCCTGGGCCAGGACCCTGAGTCCCTCTCTTCTGCTCTCTTTTCCTGCTTCCTTGTACCTGACAGGAAGGGCCTCAGTCTTCTCCTGCAGCTGCTTCCCTGGATCCCAGGAGCTCACGTTTTTCTGGGGCAAGTGTGATCAGGGCGCTGTATTTGTCTGTGTCACACACACCCACACTTCCCCAGAAAGAATGGGCCCATGCCGCCCCAGGTCATGAGGAAGGTAGCAGAGCCAGGGGCCTGAGGTCCCCCTGGGGGACCTGGCTCTGCCCGTTGGTGCCAAACTCTGGGGCAGTGGGGTGGGGATGCTGGGCAGACAGGCTGTGCTTCCATCCATGTGAAATGGTTCTGGGGTCTCAGGGTCAAGTGCTCATTCCCACTTTCTAGCTGGATGGCCCTGACTCCCCAGCTGCCCAAGGAGTCAGTGGTTCCCCAGGGCGTTGGCCTCTGAGCAAAAAATATGTTGAAATCAGCTACCTCAAACTTGCTGCTCTCCGAAGCTGCAAAGCTTCTTCTTTGATCTTGAGCCAGCAATTAAGTGTTTGAGTGATACTGGCTTCATCATTCTTTCCTCAGGGGAGTTGTACATATATATTCTGCTTAAAAGTGTCATTTCTTTCTTAACTCAGACAGCTGATCCCATAAACTTTAACTTTGTGTGCATCACCTTTTGTGAACCAGCCTTTTAAAAATTATTAATATTTTTTATTTACAAAACAGAAATAGAACCACAGACACAGAAACAAAGGTACGTTACCAAAGGGGAAAGGGGGTGGGGGATAAGTTAGGAGTTTGGAATTAACATATACACACAGTTATCAACATATATATAAAATAGAGGGCTTCCCAGATGTTTCAGCAGTAAAGAATCTGCCTGCAATCCAGGAGACCTGGGTTTGATCCCTGGGTGGGGAAAATCACCTGGAGAGGAAACAGCAACCCACTCCAGTATTCTTGCCTGGAGAATTCCATGGACAGAGGAGCTTGGCGGCTACAGTCCATGGAGTTGCAAAGAGTCAGACACGACTGAGTGACTAACATACACACACACATATAAAATAGATAAACAACAAGGACTGCTGTATAGCACAGGGAGCAATACGCAGCATCTTATAACAACCTATAAGGGAGAAGAATCTGAAAAAGTATATATATTGTTGTTGTTTAGTTAATAAGTCTTGACTGACTCTTTTGCGACCCAGTGGACTGTAGCCCGCTAGGCTCCTTCTGTCCATGGGATCTCTCAGGGAAGAATACAGAGTGGGTTGCCACTTTTCATTCTCCGTGGGCTCTTCCCAACCCAGGGTTTGAATCCATGTCTCCTACGTTGGCAGGCGGATTCTCTACTGCCACCAGGGAAGGCCTGTATAAGATAAGTTCTTTTGATATGACATAAAAGCAAATCTTCTGAAAGAATGGTACTCCAGAGGGTTTTATTTAGGTGTCTAAAGTTATTAGTTTAAGAATATATTTGCAACTAAATGAATAGATAATTACAACAGTAATAATCCTATATAACCTATTTTTGGTACCCACTGTGGGCGAGGCACTATGTTGTGTAATCAACCCTAGAACCATGTAAAACAGGAGCTACTATCCTCATTTCAAAGGGAAGCAGTGAGAGCCAGGGACGAAATTGATTGTCCCAGTTTATTTGCAGGCCTATGTGCATTTGTATTTCAATATAAGTGTTCCTAGTGATTAAAGCTTGAAACTCAGATATCCAAAGAATACAATTAGTAGATTAACACATTCAGGTCATAAAGTTGTCAGGTAAGTATAGGAAACTGATTGGGTTCTTAATAATCTACCTATCTCAATGTCAGCTGTTATAAAATATTACAGAGCCATCCAGGGTGATGCAGTCTGTAGATGCATCACTTTTTGTTTGTTCCTTCATTTAGGTAAACTGGCTTCTTCTGTTTGGAGAGATAGATACTTAGATAAAACTGAATTTTATAATAGCCTGTTCTAGCGTAAAAGCTGAAATTCTCCTTTGCTTATGAAATTTAATTATTTTTTAATGGAAAAGAGCTATCACATCTACTCCCTTTGTTTCACTTCTTGTAAGTATGCTGGAAACTTCCAAGTGTAAATATCTAGCTCACTGGAACTTCTGTCTAAATATCCCCTAGATAGCTTTCCCGACCTCTTTAACATGCACACACACACACACAAACACAGACACACAGTTATGCAAGGATGCATACATGCTTATGCATACACGCATATATATGCATCCACACCCAACATAAACGCAAGTACACATACTCATGCACTGAACACAGAAGCTCACACACATATACTCCTACACGTGCACAAAGTCACATGTGAACACCTCAATACACATGCACACATGGTTTGTAATCCAAGTGGAGTTCATTTTTATATGTGGTGTGAGGTCTAGATTGAAGTGTTTTTGTCTCTTTGCTTCTGCGTATGACTGTCAATTGGTTCTAGGATCGCTGTTTGAAAAGTCTGTCCTTTTCCCATCAATTGCCTCGGTACCTTTGTCAAATTCTCAGCTGTCTGTTTTCTGCTCCACTGATCTGTGTATCTGTCCTCTCCCAAATACCACACTGTCTTGCCCACAGTAGGTTTATAATGCATTTTTAAGCAGCATGAATCCTCCCAGCTTTTTTTCTTTTTTCAAAATTGTTTCAAAAATCTGGTTCCTTCATCTTTCCATGTAAGTTTTAGAATCCGCTTGTCCATGTCCACAAAGAATCCTGCTTAGATGTTGAATGGGATCGTATTTAATTTGTAGATGATTTGAGGGTAACTGACTTCTTAACTGCACTGTATCTTGCAATCCATGTTAGTAGTACGTCTCTTCATTTATTTAGGTCATGGTTGGTCTCTTTTGTCTGATTTTTGTGAGCTCCCTACAGTTTTGTTTCAGGAATATGTCCTTGCTTTGTTGATCTTCAGGTCTATACACATCCTGCTCCACCTGTTTGGCTCTGTCCTTACTTCCCACCCACCCCCCATGTTCACGTGGAGATCAGCTCTCTGCCTCTTTACTTGCAAAATTCTTAGTTCTTCTGCAGGTGAGAGATCACTCCCTCAGCCCTGGTAATTCTCTCCTCCATGCCTTTGTAGGACAGGCTTATCTCTCTATAGCACTAAGCACCACGTAATATCACTGCTTCTTTAGTTTGTTCTTTTTGGCCACCAGCCTGAATACTCTCTGGAGGAAGAGCCGAAGCCTGGTTTTGGATTGCACATAAAACAGAGAAAGGGCTTAGTGAACAATAGTTGTTTATGGAAATGGAGAAATAAAGGAAGTGCAGGGAAATGAAATGAGGAAGATAAACTAACAGTTAATGAGGCTCTAGTCTGTGTCAGTCACCGTGTCAGGGCAGAGACAGATAAATTGATTGATTGATAGAGAAAAATTAAATTGACAGAAAGATAGTCACTAGGCAGTAAAACAGGTAGACATAAAGATGTAGAGGGAGGAAGGAAGATAAAAGTAGGTGGATAGACAGATAAAGGCAGACAATCAGATGAATACACCAACAGACATATGTATATAGATAGACAAATGGATTGAGACACAGACAGACATAGAGACTAGAAGATGGACAGACAATTATTAGATTAGATAAATAGATACCCAGCCATCTCTTCCTCTGTCATCCCCTTCTCCTCCTGCCCCCAATCCCTCCCAGCATCAGAGTCTTTTCCAGTGAGTCAACTCTCCACATGAAGTGGCCAAAGTACTGGAGCTTCAGCTTTAGCATCATTCCTTCCAAAGAAATCCCAGGGCTAATCTCCTTCAGAATGGACTGGTTGGATNTTAAATAAGCAGGGTGACAATATACAGCCTTGACGTACTCCTTTTCCTATTTGGAACCAGTCTGTTGTTCCATGTCCAGTTCTAACTGTTGCTTCCTGACCTGCATACAGGTTTCTCAAGAGGCAGGTCAGGTGGTCTGGTATCCCCATCTCTCTCAGAATTTCACTGACTCGATGGACGTGAGTCTGTGAACTCCGGGAGTTGGTGATGGACAGGAAGGCCTGGCATGCTGCGATTCATGGGGTCGCAAAGAGTCAGACATGACTGAGCGACTGAACTGAACTGAAGATAGACAAAAAATCAGGGAAAAGGGAGGTAGGCTGACAGTAAGATAGATATTTATATGGATATATAGTGAGATAGATAAGCATATAATCAGATAGACACAAAGCCAAACAGAAAAGGAAGGCGATTGAAAAGTAGAGAGATAGGTAAGTAGTCAGGTTGGCAGGTAGGTAGAAATAGAGAAGGGAGGGAGGGATATAGTTTAACTTAAGTTTAGTTAATCTTAACAAAATTCTAAGAAAGATATGGTATATTCCCCCCTTGTATAGATGAGGAAAAGATTGGAGGGGCTTTAGTGACCATCCAGGGGTCACTCTTACAGAGGATGACATTGCCCAGGTCTCATCAGTCTGGCCCTTCTCCTTTGCTTCTCCAACTTCCATCACTGCCTTAGCAACTGAGCCTTTCCTTTCTCTTGTTCCCTTCCCTTGTTTCCTGGCTTGAGCCCACCTGTCATCTCTTATCTGATTGAATAGCTTCTGCAGAAAATAATACTACAAGTAGATTTTCTCACGTGAGCACAAAGCAGAGCTCTGAAAGCCAGAAGTAAAACTAAAAGGGGGGCTGTGACTTTTTACACATTGTCCTACACATGAGATCCTTTTCCCTTTCAATAGTTTTAATTATTCTGTAATACATGGATATTCTCATGGGCCTTAGAGAAGTGTTCATATTGACACCTCAGGGACAGGTCGTGTCCTGGTGCCGTAGGTAATGCAGACATTCCTCTTTGACAAACAGTCATTTTGGATAATTCCAGCTGTGCTGCAAAGAACATCCTTATACGCACATCCTTGTGCACTTGAGCATGCCTGACTCTATGAAAGATACCAAGAGGCAGAATTACATTTAAAAAACTTAGATACTGAACAAAATGCTCTCCACTGACCTCACCACAAACCCTATATACTCCCCCTAGCGGTGGAAAAAAGAGCCCATTTCAACTCATCAGGGCTGATTTTCCCAAACTTAGTTTTTAAATTTAATATATTTATTTTTAATTGGAGGATAATTGCTTTACAATGTTGTTTTAGTTTGTGCCATACATCAACATGAATCACCTGTGGTGGTACTGGTTTAGTTGCTAAGTTGTGTCTGACTTTTTTTAAAAAATTATTTATTTTTTAACTGAAGGGTAATAGCTTTACAGAATTTTGTTGTTCTCTGTCAAACATCAACAATAATCAGCCATTGGTGCACCCATGTCCCCTCCCTCCTGAACCTCCCTCCCATCTGCCTCCCCATCCCACCCCTCTAGATTGTTACAGAGCCCCTGTTTGAGTTCCCTGAGTCATACAGTAAATTTCCATTGGCTATCTATTTTACATATGGTATTGTAAGTTTCCATGTTAGTCTCTCCATACATCTCACTCTCTCCTTCCTCCCCTCCCCCTGTGTCCGTAAGTCTGTTCTCTATGTCTATTTCTCCATTGCTGCCCTGAAAATTAATTTATCAGTGCCATCTTTCTAGATTCCATATATATGCGTTCAGCTCAGTTCAGTCGCTCAGTCGTGTCCAACTCTTTGTGACCCCATGAATCGCAGCACGCCAGGCCTCCCTGTCCATCACCAACTCCTGGAGTTCACTCAAACTCATGTGCATCAAGTCGGTGATGCCATCCAGCCATCTCATCCTCTGTCGTCCCCTTCTCCTCCTGCCCCCAATCCCTCCCAGCATCGGTATATGATATTTATATTTCTCTTTCTGACTAACTTCACTCTATATAATAGGCTCTAGGTTTGTCCACCTCATTAGAACTGACTCAAATGTGTTCCTTTCTGTGGCTGAGTAATATTCCATTGTATATATGTACCACAGATTCTTTATCCATTCATCTGTCAATGGACATCTCGGTTGCTTCCATGTCCTAGCTATTGTAAATAGTGCTGCATTGAACATTGGGGTGCATATGTCTTTTTCAGTTCTGGTTTCCTTAGAGTATATGCCCAGTAGTAGAATTGCTGGGCCATGTGGTAGTTTTATTCCTATTTTTTTAAGGAATCTCCTTACTTTTCTCCATAGTGGCTGTATCAGTTTGCATTCCCACTAACAGTGTAGGAGAGATTCCTTTTCTTCATACCTTCTCCAGAATTCATTGTTTCTAGACTTTTTGATGATGGCCATTCTGACCTGTGTGAGATGATACCTCATTGTGATTTTGATGGTATTTCTCCACAGAAGACATACAGAATGCTAATAAACACATGAAAAGATGCTCTGCCCATTTTTTGATTGGGTTCTTTGTTTTTCTGATATTGAGCTTCATGAGCTACTTGTATATTTTAAAGATTAATCTTTTGGCAATTGCTTCATTTAAAGTTATTCTCTCCCATTCTGAGGGTTGTCTTTTCATCTTGTTTATGGCTTCCTTTGCTGTGCAAAAGCTTTTAAGTTTAATTAGTTCCCACCTTTATTTTTGTTTTTATTCCATTACTGTAGAAGATGGGTCATGGAGAATCTTGCTATAATTTATGTCAAGGAGTGTTCTGCGTATGTTTTCCTCTAAGAGTTTTATAGTTTCTGGTCTTACGTTTAGGTCTTTAATTCATTTAGAGTTTATCTTTATGTATGGTGTTAAGAAATGTTCAAATTTCATTATTTTACACATAGCTGTCCAGTTTTCCTAGCACCACTTACTAAAGAGACAGTTTTTTCTCCATTGTATATTCTTACCTCTTCTGTCAATGATGAGGTGCCCATAGGTGCGTGAGTTTATCTCTGAGCTTGCTATCTTATTCCATTGATCTATATTTCTATTTTTGTGCCAGCTATACTATCTTGATGACTGTAGCTTTGTCGTATAGTCTGAAGTCAAGAAGGTTGATTCCTTTGGCTCTCCATTTCTCTTTCTCAAGTTTGCTTTGGCTATCTGAGGTCTTCTGTATTTTCATACAAATTGTTAAATTTTTTGCTCTAGTTCTCTGAAAAATGCCACTGATAGGGATTGCACTGAATCTGTTGGAGAAGGCACTGGCGACCCACTCCAGTACTCTTGCCTGGAAAATCCCGTGGACGGAGGAGCCTGGTAGGCTGCAGTCCATGGGGTCGCTAAGAGTGAGACACGACTGAGCAACTTCACTTTCACTTTTCACTTTCATGGATTGGAGAAGGAAATGGCAACCCATTCCAGTGTTCTTGCCTGGAGAATCCCAGGGTCGGAGGAGCCTGGTGGGCTGCCATCTATGGGGTCGCACAGAGTCGAACACAACTGATGTGACTTAGCAGCAGCAGCAGCAGCAGCAGCAGCATTGAATCTGTAGATTGCTTTGGGTAGTATAGTCATTTTCACAATATTGATTCTTTAAATCCAAGAACCTGGTATTATCTCATCTCTTTATGCTGTCTTTGATTTCTTTCATCAATATCTTGTAATTTTCTGTAAACACTTCTTTTGTCTCCTTAAGTAGGTTCATTCCTAGGTATTTATTCTTTTTGTTGCAGTGGTGAATGAAATTGATTGCTTGATTTCTCTTTCTGAATTTTTATCATTAGTGTATAGGAATGCAAGGGATTTTTGTGTTTTGATTTTGTATCCTACAACTTTACTAAATTCACTTATTAGTTCTAGTAATTTTCTGATAAGATCTTTAGGGTTTTCTGTGTATAGTCATGTTATCTCCAAACAGTAAGAGTTTCTTTTCCAATATGGATTCCTTTCTCTTTTTTTCAATCTAGATTCCTTTTATTTCTATTTATTATCTGATTGCCATGGCTAGGACTTTCAGAACTGTTGAATAATAGTGGTGAAAGTGGGCACTCTTGTCTTGTTCCTGATCTTACAGGATATGCTTTCAGTTTTTCACCATTGAGAATAATGTTTAATATATATGGCCTTTATTTTGTTGAGATAGGTTCCTTTTGTGCCTATTTTCTGAAGAGTTTTATCATAAATGGGTGTTGAATTTTATGAAAAGGTTTTTCTACATCTATTGAGATTGTCATGTGATTTTTATCTTTTGATTTGTTAACACATGTATCATATTGATTGATTTGCATATACTGAAGAATCCTTAAATCTCTTGAACAAACCCGACTTGATCATGGCATATGATCCTTTCAATAAGTTGTTGGATTCTGTTTGCTAAAATTGTGTTGAGGATTTTTGTATCTATGTTCATAAGTGATATTGGCTTATAATTTTCTTTTTTGTGATGTCTTTGTCTGGTTTTGGTATCACAGTGATGGTGGCCTCATAGAATGAGTTTGGAAATGTTCCTTCCTCTGAAATTGTTTGGATGAGTTTGAGAAGGACAGGCATTAGCTTGTCTCTAAATGTTTGATAGAATTTGCCTGTGAAACCATCTGTCCCTCGGCTTTTGTTTCTTGGGAGATTTTTGGTCACAGTTTTTATTTCAGTGCCTGTGATTGACTTGTTCATAATTTGTTTCTTGTTGTTTCAGTCTTGAAGGTTGAACTTTTCTAAGAATTTGTCCATTTCTTCCAGGTTGTCCATTTCATTGGCTTATAGTTGCTCATAATAGTCACGTATGATCTTTGTATTTCTGCATTGTCTGTTGTAACCCCCTCCTTTTTTCATTCCAATTTTGTTGATTTGAGTCTTTTCCTTTTTTCTCTTGATGAGTCTGGCCAGTGTTTTGTCAATTTTGTTTATCTTCTCAAAGAACCACTTTTAATTTTATGATCTTTGCTATTGTTTCCTTCACTTCTTTTTTATTTATTTGTGCTTTGGTCTTTGCACACAGATTCTTTTACCATCTGAGGCACCAGGAGAGCCCCAGGTTTAGGTTGTCTATTCGATGTTTTTCTTATTCCTTGGGGTAGAATTGCATTGCTATAAACTTCCCTCTTAGAATTGCTTTTGCTGCATCCCATAGGTTTTGAGTTGTTGTATTTTCATTGTCATTTGTTTTTAGGTATTTTTTTAAATTTCCCCTTTGATTTCCTCAGTAACCTGTTGGTTATCTAGAATCATAATGTTTAATCTCCATGGGTTTGTGTTTTTTACAGTTTTTTTGTAATTTATATTTAGTCTCATAGTGTTGTGGTCAGAAAAGATGCTTGATAGGATTTCAGCTTTCTTAAATTTACCAAGGTTTGATGTGTGACCCAAGATGTGGTCTGTTCTGGAGAATGTTCTATGTATAGTTGAGAAGTATATTCTTTGGTAGTTGGATGGAATGTCTTGAAGATATCAATTGGGTTCATCTGGTCTAATGTGTCATTTAAGGCTGTGTTTGCTTATAAATTTTCTGTTTTGATGATCTGTGTATTGGTGTAAGTAGGGTGTTAAAGTCCCCTACTATTACTGTGTTACTGTCTGTTTCCCCTTTATGTCTGTTAGTGTTTGCCTTATGTATTGAGGTGCTCCTATGTTGGGTGCATAAATATTTACAATTTTCATGTCTTCTTGAATTTGATCCCTTGATCATTATGTAGTGTCCTTCTTTTATCTCAAGTAATATTCTTCAAGGTCTATTTTGTCTAATATGAGAATTGCTGCTCTGGCTTCCTTTTGATTTCCATTTGCATGGAGTATCTTTTCCCATCCTCTTACTTTCAGTCTGTACATGTCTCTAGGTCTGAAGTGGGGCTCTTGTAGACAGCATATGTATAGGCTTGTTTTTGTATCCATTCAGCAACTTGGTGTCGTTTGGTTGAAGTGTTTAATCCATTTACATTTAAAGTAATTATTATATATACATTCCTATTGACATTTTCTTAATTGTTCTGCATTTGCTTTTATAGGCCTTTTCCTTCTCTTGTGTTTCCTGCCTACAGAAATCTCTTTAGCATTTGTTGTAAAGCTGCTTTGGTGGTGCTAAATACTCTTAACTTTTGCTTGTCTGTAAAACTTTTGATTTCTCTATCAATTTTGAATGAGCTCCTTGCTGGGTAATCTTGGTTGTAGATTTTTCCTTTTCATTACTTCAAATATATCCTGCCATTCCCTTCTGGCCTGCAGAGTTTCTGCTGAAAGATCAGCTGTTAACTATATGGGGTTTCCTTTATATGTTACATGTTGCTTTTCCCTTAACTCTTTTAATATTTTTATTTGCGTTTAATTTTTGTTGGTTGATTAATGTGTCTCGGGGTGTTTCTCCTTGGATGTTTCTCCTATTTCATTTCCCATGTTAGGGGAAATTTCAACTGTAATTTCTTCAAAAATTTTCTCAGACACTTTCTTTTTCTCTTCTTATTCTGAGACCCTTATCATTTGAATGTTGGTACATTTAATATTGTCCCAGTGGTCTCTGAGACTATCATCAATTCTTTTCATTCTTGTTTTCTTTATTCTTCTCTTCAACAGTAATTTCTACCATATTATCTTCCAACTCACTTATCTGTTTTGCCTCAGTTATCCTGCCATTGATTTCTTCTAGAGTACTTTTAATTTCAGTAATTGTATTTTTGTCACTGTTTATTTATTCTTTATTTCTTCTAGATCTTTTTAAATGTGTTAAATGATTCTTGCATTTTCTCCATTCTATTTTCGAGATTTTGGATCATCTTTACTATCATTATTCTGAATTTTTTTTCAGGTAGTTTGCCTATTACCTCTTCATTTGTTTAGTCTTAGGGGTTTTTTTTACCTTGTTTCTTCATTTGTACAATAGTTCTCTCTCTTGTCACTTTATCTAATTTATTGTGTTTGAGGTTTCCTTTCCCCGGGCTATAGGATCATAGTTCCTTTTGCTTTTGGTTTCTGGCCTCTTCAGTTAAGGTTTCTTCAGTGTATTGTGTAGGCTTTGTGTTGGGAGGGATTGTGCCTGTGTTCTGGTGGGAGAAGGTGAGTTTTTCCCTCTGATGGGCAGAGCTGTGTGAGGTGGTATGATTTGGTGTGTCTGTGGAATGCCTGTCTGCTGATGATTAGGTTTGCTTGTTGTTTGGGTGAGGCTTCCAGTGCTGGGTGCTGTCAGCAGTTAGGTGGTGCCAAGTCTTGGATACAGGTGGAGGCCTTCATTCGAGTTCTCACTAATTAATACTCCCTGGGGTCAGGAGTTCTCTGGCAGTCCAGTGTCCTGGACTCAGCATTCCCACCCCAGAGACTCAGGCCCAATCTCTGATCAAGAAACCCCTAAAAAGCTGATTGTTATGGCAATAAAGGGGATTTAAACAAAACAAAACAGAAAAAAAAAGAAAAAAAAAAACAAAAAATGAACCCCAGATAAATGGTAAATGCAAAATAAGAAATATAGAATATAGAAACATGAACATACACACACAAACACATAATACATACAAACAACCGAAACCAAAACGGTGTGAAGTGAATGACATACCAGGAGAGTGACCAGTGAGCAAAGGAAACCAGAACTGTTACCAATCAATTCAAAACAAAATAAAACACAAAACAGAAACCAAGACCGAAGCAGAGTGTCAACACAAGGAAAACAAATCAAACTAATAAACATCGTGAAAAAAAGAAAGAAAAGAATAGAAAAGTAAAGTTAAATAATGTATATAAATATATATATATTAAATAATAACTACAACAAGAAAAGAGCAAAACAAAACAAAACCAAACAAAATCACAGAACTGCAGAAAGCCAAAGTAGAAGTAAAGGAAATTAAAAGTGTGATTTTTAAAAAAGTTCTCAAAAGCCTAAATAGAGATAATAATGATAAAAATAACAAACCACAGCTACAGAGAAAAAAAGAAAAAGTAAAAGAAATCCTGAACCAACTACAGAAAAATCAAACTATAAGAATAGTAATAAATGTTTTCCTTGAGTCTGAGCTGTCAGTATCTTTTCCCCTTCTGTGAGCCATAGCCCACCTCTGCTTCCCCAGGAGACCCTCCAGTACTGGGTGGGGGTGAGGGGCTGGTCTCTCTGGACCTACTGTGATGAAGCTGAGCCTATTCTGGCCGTGCTTCTACGTGTTCTTGCCTCCAGTGTCCACAGCTGCCAGAGCTAGGGCATTTTATTTTGTGGGAACACTCATTGTCCTTTTATATATTCCTTCGAATCAGAGTCTACCTAGTTGATCATATGGATTTAATCTACGGCTTTTACAGCTGGTGGAAAGGTTTTTGGTCCTCTTCCTTAGCTACTCTGCCCCTGGGGCCCAGTTGTGGTTTTATCCCCACCTCTGCATGTGGGTCATCCCTGGGAGTCTGCTCTTGAGGCTGTCCTGAAGGATTTGGGACTGCCCCAGTGAGCAACGGGCTGGGGGTGGTGTGGCTGCTTGAATCACAGAGCCCCTGTTGGTGCCAAATTTGCAGGGAAGCTGATAGCCATGGGTGTGGGAGATATTGCACTATTAGGGCTTTTCCGCAGCCTCTGAAACTCTGCCCCGGTGAGGGCCAAGCATGGAGGTGGCATGGCTGCTTTGATCACAGAGACCCCAGGGCACCAGGTGCACCATGAAGCCAGCAGCCACAGGTGTAGAAGATAGGACGCTTTTAGAAAACTAGTCTCTAGTAGCTGGCATTCAAAGGGCCTCCCTGGCTGGTCCTTCTCTGTTGCTTGGTGCAGCAGGCACTCAAAGGGCCACCCTCTCTGTCGGTCTTTCTCTGTTGGTCAGCTGTTGGCACCAAGTGGGAAGAGAAAGCCTGCGTGATGGCTCTACCCCCTGCACGTGACTCAGCAGTCACGCCCTGCCTGTATAGCTTCCAGGCTTCCCTCCAAAGGCATTCCCCACCACAATTTCCTCTCTCCCATCACCTCAGACCATCTCCCCATAGTCAACAGCAGTGCTCGCCCTGGAATTGCTCTCCATTCCCTACACTCCTGCTGCCAGCAGTGACTTATGTCACTGTCCAAGGTGCGTAGGGCCACGGCATGGACTGTCTGTGTGGTTCTCATTCCATTCAGAGTATCACAGATCAGCTGTTTCACTCTCCGACAGCCTCAAGTGCTTCCCCTCTGTCCCAACTGATTGCCCTGACGTGGAGATTTCAGCTCCCTCAGTCCCCAGGTGCAGATCCAGCCCCACTCACTCTCTTCTCCTCTTTTTCCCTTCCTTCCTTCATCCTACTGAGTTTTGCATGGCTTTATATATTCCTTTCCAGTGGTCAGGGACGCCTGCCAGCTCTTAGCTGGTGCTCTGTGAGATCTACATCTGAAGAGGTATTCCTGATGCATCCATGGAGAGAGATGCACTCCACTTCCCATGCCATCTTCAGGACCCTCCAAACTTAATTTTTTGAGGAGCCGATCTGTGGTATAGGGGTTGGGTGGGCATGGTTATTGGTTATCTTATAGTTAAATCTGTATTCCCTTCATTGTTACTAAGGTAGATTTATCTTTCCATACACTGATTTGTCATGTGGGCTTCGTATAAACCTCACATTCATATGATTTGCCAATTTTTTTTCTTGTTCTGTGAATCTTTAATTATTTGGATATGTTCATTTTCTATTCTGAATGTCAGTTCCTTGTTCATTATATATTTTCCAAAATTTTCTCCGGTTCTGTCTAACTTTGAAGTTTTTGCAGGATTTGTTTTTTCATTCAGAAGTTTAGTTATTGATTTGGCACTTTTACTGTTACTCATTTCATCAGATTTTTCTATGATGGCTTTTGCTTTTTGTATTTTAAGAAAGCTTTCTGTATGAGTCAGGACAGGCTAAATGCTACAACAATCGTCCCCCAAACTCTGGTGCTTTAACACAGTACAGTTTTACTTTTGCCATCTGTCAGTCAGCGCAGTGTGGGCAGCATGGGGAGCTCTCTATCCCTTCCTCCCTCCCCCATCTCGCCTCTCCCCCTCCTCCTTCCCTCTCCTCCTCCTTTTCCCTCTCTCTCCCTTCTTCCTCTGCTTCCTGTTCTTCTTCCTCTCTTCCTCCCACTCCCTATCTCTCCCCTCCCACCCCTTCCTCTTTCTTATTCACCTCTCTCTCTCTCAATCTCTTTTATACACACATAAACACACACATTTTCCATCCTCTCACTGGTCTCTGTGTCTGCCCCTTTCCACACTACTTTAATCACAGTTCTTTTATGTTTGATGTGTGGTAGAACAGACTTCTGAATCCACTTTAATCTTTATCAAAAGTGCTTTGGAATTTCTTGCTTCTTTATTCTATGTTTTAGAAACTGTCATATTCCATAACAGGTCTGTTCTGGTGGTATTGAAGTTATGGTATGAATTAGAATCTTAAAAATAGTTTTCCCATCCTTTTAGTTTTCTTTCTCGCCTTAAATATTGTTCTCTGTCCAAACAGAAAGTTTATTTCATGTTTGATGTGTGAACCCTAGTTAATTATAGAAACTTTTAATGAAGCGGATCTTTTGTTTTTTATAAAAATGATTAATTGGCTAATGTTGGTGTGTAAAAAAAGTATTGTTTGTTTTTTTTTTTTTTTATGTTGGTCTTGTTCCAGCCATTTAAAGTGTTCTTCTTTGTTCTAAGACTTGGTCGTGCGCTTGTATGGCACTGCTTCAGAAGTTTGTATTATAAGGTAGGATAATTGTTTTAAGTTTGGAATACCCTTTAATAAGTAAAGGAAGTTTTCTTCTATTCCTGGTATATTTTGAGTTGTATAATGAATGATGTGAGCTTTTTGGCATCTTTTGAGGTGATCATATGGTTTTTCTTCTGGAGAGTGTTAATATAGCATACTCGCATTAGGATCATGTTTGGCTGTTAGTAACAGAGAGAAGAAATAATAGGGAATTTAGTAGGAGGGAAATTTTGCTCCTCTCTCATGAGTCTGGGGTAAGCATTTCAGGGATGGCAACTCCATGAATCCCCAGGACTACCTTCCTGCCTCCTGAATCTCCCTGTACCCTTATCTCCATTATCCTATTGGGGCTAGGGCTCCAGAGTCCTTTGTCTTTCTCTGTCTTTTTCTACAGTTGGATTCACTGTTTAAGGTTTTCATCCATGTTTATAAATGACATTAGCTTATGACTTTTTCTCTTCTCTTTTCTTTCTTTTCTAATTTTGACATCTGAATTATTCTCCCTTCATGTAGCAACTAGGAATCTAAGTTCAGCTATAAATCACCAAGCATTTGACTTACTTGGCTAGAACTGATAGGTATTTTATGAGAAAATGATGGGAAGTCCAGAGGGGTGAAGTCTAGGGCCTGGGCAAAGTTCAGTAATACCATCAGGATTGGACTTGTTACTCCACCAACCTGCATGTTGGGTCATCTTCTGGCTTTCTCAAAGACCGAAGACGGCAGATATACCTGGAGATGGTATTTCCTTGCCTAAGGCAGAAAGGAGGAAGAAAGCCAGTGGGAAAGGACTGTGTCAGTTAAGCCTGACCCCTTCTATCAGGGAAGCAATGGCTTTCCCGTAAACTCAACACGGTCAACTCCTGTCTCTATCACATAGACCTGAATCATTTAATGCAGCTGCATCTGGATTGGTGAATCTGAGTTCAAGGAGGGGAGATTTCAATGACCAACTCTGAACCATTTGGATTCATTACCCGGTACTAGGAATATTGTCAGTCTCCAAATATCAAGGGTTCTCCACTGCAACCTGATAAACCAAGACTTTACCAGAGGTAGGTGAGTAGGTATGAAGTAGACAATATCTAAGAAAATGAATGAGCACTTTGCTATTTCTTTCTACGTTCTTGATCCATCTTTCGATGTTACCAAATCTTTGTGTCTTTGTTTTCCTAGCACAGTACATGTCCATTCTCTACTCAGAAATTCCCAGTGGTTTCCCGCTGGCCTCATGTTAGAATCTAGCTTCTCACCTTGACAGCCCACAGGTCTGACTCTGACCTTTACCTGTGGTCACCATGCCCACAGCTCTCCTGCTTCTGGTATCCCTGGACCCAGAGACGTAAAAATTTGTTTTTGCCTTTTTGCCTGTGGTTATAAGTGTCCATCCAGTTTGGAATGTCTTCTATTCAGCCTTCCTAAGTCCCTTGGACTGCAAGGAGATCCAACCAGTCCATTCTGAAGGAGATCAACCCTGGGATTTCTTTGGAAGGAATGATGCTAAAGCTGAAACTCCAGTACTTTGGCCACCTCATGCGAATAGCTGACTCATTGGAAAAGACTCTAATGCTGGGAGGGATTGGGGGCAGGAGGAGAAGGGGACGACAGAGGATGAGATGGCTGGATGGCATCACGGACTTGATGGACGTGAGTCTGAGTGAACTCCGGGAGATGGTGATGGACAGGGAGGCCTGGTGTGCTGCGATTCATGGGGTCTCAAAGAGTCGGACACGACTGAGCAACTGAACTGAACTGAAATCCTCAAAAACTCATCCTACATTTGGCCTTTTTCATTCTGCCAGGCAGAAGGAACTTACCCTTTCTAGTATCCTAATTTTTTTTTATAAATCATATTATAGCATTTTTACCAGTCTAAGTTGAATAATGGTTATTTTCATGTATACCCATCAGATGGAGTAGGAACTTGGATTTAGTATTTCTATTTTATTTGTTCACTCAACAGATTTATTTGATATCTGGTATATTCCAACTTGTGATGTTAGTGCAAAAAAATAGGAACCCTGGCCTTCAGGACAACCCTCACAGAGAGAGACAAGGAGGCATGCAGGTCAGGAGTGGCAGCCCAGGACCTACACACATGCTTGGAGTGTTCCTTTCATGTCAGTGAGACCATGGAAAGAGCCTGACCCTTTAGGCTTTTATTTTTAAGACTCTTTTAACTTGTTAGCAGATACACCTTTTCCCAGAAGACCTGGATAAAATGATTGGAGTCAACAGGGGAAGTATAAACCTGATTAATGAGTTGTTTAGATCTTTTTAAAACCTTGTTGATGGCACATTGGTCTTGTTCAGACATACATTTTATGCCTGTGTAACAGCTAGATTTGTGAGCCTGTAGAGTAAAAGCATAAATACTTTAAAGCAAGAGAATCTTGCAAGCATTCCAATGCTGAAGGCTTGAATTGGGCAGGGAAGCTCTGCTGGAGATTTTCAAGGATGCGAATAATGCTCTGACATCCGCGTGCCCTTAGAAGGTGATCATTCCTGATGTGGGCACCTTCCACAGTTCCGCTGGTATTACTGTCCTCTACAAGTGATAATAAGTAATGCCATGTCTTGTGGCCTTAAAACTTTACTTCCATGTTTAAGTATTGTCTTCAAAATGAGTGATTATTATTCCTTGTGTATTCTCTAATTGTCTTCTCTTAATGTGAGTTCAAGGTAGAAAGCAGCATGGAAAGAACAGTCTGTAACTCTTTGGGGTTCATGAGCCTTGAGTGTGATGACACCTATACATCTGTTCCCATACTAAGAACTGTTGAAGATTTTTAGAGATTTAACCTATTAATGTATCATTTCCATGCACGCAATAGAAAACCTCAATAGATCCTACAGTCAGTACTATTAGCGAAAATATAAGTTTTAGGAGAGACTTTTTTCCATCTTTTCGTCCTAGGAGAAAAATCATTAAAATGTATGACTGAGTGTCTACTAAGGAAATATTTTACTTCTGATCATACATTGATGCACATGCTGTGTTTTAAAGGTGCTGGACATTTGGACCTAAGTGGGTCTTTGTGGGAGTCATTACTCTGCTACTGAGCTCTCTGATCTTCAGTAAAAGGGAACAGAGCCACTTGCTTTATGGAGTTATTGTCTGAATGAGAGTTAACCCACCTGTAAATTCCTTAGCATACTCACTGTCATCCTGGGCCCTTGACAAATCGTAGTTATTCTCCTCATTTAGCTATAGAGAGAATTTACACCCATGGGAAGAATATTTTTCGTTGTCAAGCTCCTTTCAAATAAATTGGAAAGCCAAGATGAAATGGGTAAATCTGTAGTAAAATACAGTCTAACACAGTTGAATCCTACAGAAAGTCTAAACAGTAATTTCCACAGGAAAAAATAAATAGGGGAAGTTGTAAAGGGTTTCCTTCAAAAGAAGCATCAGGAATAGATTGATTCACAGGGAATATCTATCTAACATTTAAATGTCAGGTGACTCCAGTGTTACTTAGGCTATTGCAAGAGAATTGAGAAAGAAGATAAGCTTATGGTTTTGCTCTGTGTATAGGATGTTAACCATAAAACTGTCAAACTTACACAAAAGATTGGACATAAAAATAAAAGCTGTATATCAAGTTAATGCATTAATATGAAAATAGTTTTAAATAAAAACTAGTGAACTGAAGAAAAAAGCACATAGGAAAAGAAATACCAACAAATGATTAAAGATTTACTTATTCTAGAAGTATGAGTAAAGTTTAATATTAAGTTAATTAATAGAATTCATTATATTAATAGATACTAAGAAAAAATTATGTAAAATCAACATCCATCCATAATAAAGCTACTCAATAAAGCATATGGATACTTTCTAAACATATGTGCAAATATGTGTATAGCCCAAAAGTCAATAGCCAGCATCTTACTCAGTGTGGCAATTCTACTAAAGTTAGGAGAAAAGGAAAAATGCCCATTACCTCTATGAATAGTTAATAGTACATTGAATTAGTTCAGTCAGGCAAGAGAAAAAAGAGGCTTAAAACCTGAAAATTCAGAGTAAGACAATCTCTGTTTGCATAGGATGTGATTGTGTATCTAGCAAAACGAAAAATAAGGGTGAAAAGACCCAATGGATAAATTTCTATAAACACTAATTAAGAATTTAGTAAAAGAG
>SJYQ01002768.1:95525-118237 GCA_006410935.1 Redunca redunca | reverse complement strand
CTCAGATATGCAGATGACACCACCCTAATGGCAGAAAGTGAAGAGGAGCTAAAGAGCCTCTTGATGAAAGTGAAAGAGGAGAGTGAAAAAGTTGGCTTAAAGCTCAGCATTCAGAAAACGAAGATCATGGCATTTGGTCCCATCACTTCATGGGAAACAGATGGGGAAACAGTGGAAACAGTGTCAGACTTTATTTTTTTGGGCTCCAAAATCACTGCAGATGGTGACTGCAGCTATGAAATTAAAAGACGCTTCCTCCTTGGAAGAAAAGTGATTACCAACCTAGATAGCATATTCAAAAGCAGAGACGTTACTTTGCCGACTAAGGTCTGTCTAGTCAAGGCTATGGTTTTTCCTGTGGTCATGTATGGATGTGAGAGTTGGACTGTGAAGAAGGCTGAGTGCCGAAGAATTGATGTTTTTGAACTGTGGTGTTGGAGAAGACTCTTGAGAGTCCCTTGGACTGCAAGGTGATCCAACCAGTCCATTCTGAAGGAGATCAGCCCTGGGATTTCTTTGGAAGGAATGATGCTAAAGCTGAAGCTCCAGTACTTTGGCCACCTCTTGCAAAGAGTTGACTCATTGTAAAAGACTTTGATGCTAGGAGGGATTGGGGGCAGGAGGAGAAGGGGACGACAGAGGATGAGATGGCTGGATGGCATCACTGACTCGATGGGCGTGAGTCTGAGTGAACTCCGGGAGTTGGTGATGGACAGGGAGGCCTGGTGTGCTGCGATTCATGGGGTCGCAAAGAGTCGGACACTACTGAACGACTGAACTGAACTGAACTGAACTGAGGCATAAATATGGGGTTTCCTGGTGGCTCAGTGGTAAAGAACCCACCTACCTATGCAGGAGATATGGGTTAGATCCGTGGGTTGAGAAGATCCCCAGAGAAGGTAATGGCAACCCACTCTAGTAACTTGCCTGGGAAATCCCATGAACAGAGGTGCCTGGTGGGCTATAGTCCTTGGGATCACAAAAGAGCTGGACATGACATAGTGACTAAACAATAGCCAAGGCATAATTTAAACAGAAAAATACAGAAACAGACCCAATTGCATATACAAACATACCATATAGCAGTGAAAGCATCTGAGATTAGAAGGGCTTCCCCACTGATGGGTTTTGCTCTTACGTTGTGTTGAAACAGTTGGGTAGACAGGAAAAACGCTAAAATTGAATCCATTCCTCACTTGATACGCCAAGATCAAGTCCAACCGCATCAATGCTTTCAATGTGAAAAATAAAACCCTTTAATAGATAATTTTTAGAGCAGTTTTAAGTATACAGCAAACCTGAGCAGGAGGATTTACCATGTAACTCCTGTCCCCACACACATGGCCTCCACCACTGTCAGCATCCCACACCAAGGCAATATGTGTGTTACAATCGATGAGCTGACACTGGCCCATCCTTATCACCCAAAGTACATAATGTCCATTAGGGTTCACTCTTGGTGTTGTGCATTTGTTGGTTCGAAACCTTGGGCATTCTCAGGGTGAAATCCAAAACTGGCCCACATTCTCATATGTCATGAAACTAACTTACCCAAGCAAAGAGACAAATGCTTGGAGTGCTTTCTAGGAAGCTGGCTATCCTTTGTTTTAATTGGTTATATAAACCTTAGGAGCTTATCATTTAAACTTGACATCAACTTGCTGGTTTAATAAGAAACAAAAGCCTAATATGTAATAAATGGGAGGGGGAGTGCAGTTTTAGCCATATTTCCCAAAGCATGGAATGAGCCAGGTCCCCAGCCTCCACATGTGACACCCACAGTCCTGTGTGTGTGTGTGTGTGTGTGTGTGTGTGTGTGCGTGCACGCAAGGGAGAGCCTGAGAAATCAGTGTGTCAAGATGAGCTCTTCTGTGGCAGTTGCTTCTGTCTTCTCTGGTTGGGGTCCCTGCGAATGTAGCATGACAGAGTTTATGCTGTCACAGGGGTTCAGGCAGCACTGCTGGGACCAAGCATGGCTAGGGTTGATCAGGGGTCAGCAGGACACTGAGCCACAGAGGGGACACCCCATATGTGGCAGGCAGTCCAGAGCACCTGTGAATGTGCAGAACACCCTCTCTGGACTGTGACCTTGCAGAGTCAGGGGCCTGGGAGGGAGGGAAGGAGGGAGCCAGGGGTGTGAGGGGCTAGGCCAGGCTGCAGGAGCCCAGAGAGAAGGGCATGGGAAGCACCTCTGTGCTCTGGGCTTCCAAGTGACCGTTGAGAGGCTCCCAGCAGGAGAGCTGTCGGTCCAGTCTGTCTGCCTGTGGAGGAGAAGGTCAAGGGTGGGGGACAGCTCTCATCCCAAGGGAAAGACCAGGGTACATCTCAGCAGCGCTGCCTGGCTCTCCCTTCTCAAACCTCCATCACCTCACGCACAGAGAGGAAGCATGCAAATACCTACTCAATAGATAACGAGGACCTACTGTGTAGCACAGGGAACTGTACTCAATATCTTGTAATAACCTATAAAGGAAAAAAAAGTCTGAAAAAGAATATGTGTATAAATATCTGAATCACTTCACTGTACATCTGAAACTAACACAATATTGGAAATCAAATATATACTTCATCAAAAATAAATAAATCATATGTTAAAATGTATAACATTTTTAAAATTAGCATATAAATTATTTTTTTAAAATACCTATCAAGGATGAAGAGTGTATCCCCCAACATGGTTCTAGGAAAATGCCTAGCCAGGGGCCTGGTCCTTCGAACATGGGCAGTGATTGGTCAGAAACAGAATACTCTGGCCAAAACCCTATATGTTGCAGGGAGTGGACAGAGCCCAGGGATGGGCTTGGATGGTCACCTTGAACGCCCTCCCGGGTTATCCCCAGGGTCCTGTTGTGCATTTTCAGGCCTTTGTATCCATCTGGACTCAGGGACTGAAGTCCAGCTAGGAAAGAGGGTGTTGGTCATCCTGCCTGTGTCTGAGAGTGATAGGGGGCGGGATGGGGGGCACTTGGTGCCTCTGTTGCTCCTGGGAGCAGGCACCTACCTGTCTGGGTGCATGCCTACATGTAATCAGTTAGCGAGCTTTCAGGTTTGTCTAGCAGGACTGGCTGAGGGCAGCACGCACCCCTTCTGCCATCCAAGCTAGCTCTTCAGTGCTTCCAGAGGCGGCAGTTCTGCTCCTCGGTGGAGACCTGGGCAGGCGAGGGTGGTCCTCATCATCACAGGTTGGATAATAGCTCACACTTACTGAGCATGCCCTGTGGGCCAGTGTGTTTCATGCACTAACTCCTTCAGACTTTAGACCAGCTAAGAGGTACTGTTATGATTCTGACCCACCAATGAGGAAACTGAAATGGTATACCTGAGGCCTCACAAGAGTGGTGATGGAGCTATTTTGGCACCAAGAGAGACTGATTCCAGGGTCAAGCCCTGTCCCTGGACTGCACTGCCTCTCCCAAGACTAAGCCACAGTGGAAAGAGCTTGACATGCCCCTGTCCCCAGGACAGTAGGCAAGACCCTCAGAGAAGTTCTGTCCAGGGGCCAAGATGCAGAGCCTGGACATGGCCTCCCTGGTCTTCACAGGGTTAGGACAAGCCAGGGGTGCCTTGGCCATCAAGGGTGGGTCTTGGGGCCTAGCAGTGCTCTCTGGAGGATTGGCATGAGGATGCAGGGATGATGATGGCCAAGATGGCTGGGAGCCCATGTCCCCATTGGCCTGGCTCCTCCTGTGTCATCACAGTGCTTAAATGTGGGGCCTCAGTGTGGTGGGGGCATTAGATTTAAGAAATAAGTCTTGGATTTCCCTGGTGGTCCAGTGGTTAAGAATCTGCCTGCCAATGCAGGGGACATGGGTTCAGTCCTGGCCCAGGAAGATTCTAAGGCCATGCTGCAACTACTGAAGCCTACTTGGCCCAGAGCCCACGTTCTGCAACAAGAGAAGACACCACCAGGAGAAACCTTTACACCGCGCCTAGGGAGTAGCCCCCACTTGCCGCAACTAGAGAAAGTCCAAATCCAGTAGCAAAGACCCAGCACAGCCAAAAATAAATAAATGATAGTTTTTTAATAAAAGGAAGAAGTCTTCAAGGGGACATGCACATTAACCTCTTGCTGCACCAATGTTTATACTTGAATGTGGTGAAAAGTCATTTTGAAATCCACCCTTTAATTTCTGTCTGTGCAGAGGACAAGGCACAGAGGAGGAGGTGTGGCATGAGTCTTCATCACAGCACTGGTCTCAGCACAGGGGCTTGGTGTAAATGTAGAAATGGTGCAAGCTGAGTTATACACAGTGGCCCAAAGGTGGAAACAACCAAGTGTGCAGCTACGGATGAATGGCTACACAAGGTGTGGTCTGTCCATACAGTGGAATGTTATTCAGCCTTGTTGTGGCCACATGGTATATCCTCCCAAAATTCGTGTGCTGAAGCCCTAACCCCCCAGTGTGATGGTATTAGGAGGAGGAAGCAGTGGGAGGTAATTGGGTTTAGATGAGATTGTGAGGATGGAGCCCCCATGCTGCTATTTGTGTCCTTGCCACATGAGGACCCAGGGAGACGGTGGCATCTGCAGCCAGAATATGGGCTCTCACCAGATGCCAAATCTCACAAGATACTAGCACCTTGATCTCAGACTTGCCAGCCTCCAGAACTATGAGAAATCCATGTCCCTTGTTTGAGCCATCCAATCTGTGGCATTTTCTGACAGCATCCCCAACTAAGATGAGCCTTAAAATGGAAAGAAATCCAAACACTTGCTACAACACATATGCACCTTGGAAGACCCCATGCTGAGCAAAATAGACCAGTCAACAGGGGACAAATATTATGTGATTTGTCAAGAGGATCCTGGAACTGTCAAACTTAGAAACAAAGTAGAGCGATGGTTTCCAGGTGCTGGGGGAGGGAGTTCATGCTTAATGGGGCAGAGTTTCCACTGGACAACATGAAAAAGTTCCAGAGACGATGGTGGTGATGATCGGTGCATAATAATGTAGAATATATTTAATGTCACTGAAATGCACTCTTAAATAGTTAAAATGGTGATTTCATGTTATATATGTGTTATAATAATTAAAAATATGCAAGATTCAATGTATTGATGGGGTATTTACTAGTAAGGTTGAAAACAGGTCTGTGATGGGAAAAGGATACTCTCTGAAATGTAAGTACTGGTTACAAAGAGGAAATTTGAGATACTACCCCCCTTGCAGAAGGCCCCATGTTTGGGAGGTGATGGCCGCCTGATAGGCAGGTGCCCAAGGAGAAAACGGGCCTGATTCAGACAGTCGGCCGAGACCCAGGTGCGCCTCCTGTGACACGAAGCAAAGCCTCAGCCTCTGTCTGACTGTCAGGAGAGTAACACACTCTTATCTTCTGCTTTGTCCTCCAGGTGGAAGTGACCAAAGAAGTGGCTCTCCTGGCCGAGGCCCCGGTACATGGAGAGAAGGAAGACAGCAATCTCCTAATTGGAACCATATACATTAGGTCAAATCATTTTCTTATTGTCAAGCCACACCAACCCAAAAATCACACCCCAGTCAGAGCCATGTGCAGGCTGGTGTAGGGACACTGAGTGTCTGACATCACAGACACCACTGTCTTGTTCCTCCAACCTCATGGCCTGGCACCTTCGATGAGCTTACTTCCCCAAGTCTTACAGATGCTCAGGTGGACTCAGAGAGGTAACACAGCATGTCACCTCTTACACAGGGGCTGAGCTGGGGTGGGGATTAGGCTGGCAGTTCTGGCTCTAAAGCAGCAGCAGTTGGCACAGACCTAGCGCTTGAGCAGAGCCCATCCAAGTGAAAAAGAAACAAGGGATTCTCATCAGTGGCATGGGATTTAAACTCACCCGCATGGCTTGCAAAATTAATTAGATGCTCACCAGGATAATATTTTCCATCATTTATACCTAGCAAACTTGCTGTGAAGGTCCAGATAGTAAATATGTTTGGTTCCATGGATCTCAACAGTTTCTGTTTTAACTGCTTGACTCAGCCACATGCAAAAATGACCACGGATAGTACGACAGGGAGTGGGCAGGGCTGGTTCCAATAAAACGTTATTCACAAAGTAGTGGACTGTAATTTGCCAACCCCTTCTTGATGGAGACAGAGGGTGCATTTGTGCTTTATCAGGCATGACAGTGTTACCAGTTTACTGGTGGGAGTCACCCTCACATGCCATGTCTGTTTCTCCCAAGCAACTGCCTGGTACAGTTAGCCTGTGATCAAGCTACAGGGTGACATTTTATTCCTCTAACTGGGATTATTCTGCTAGGAAATCTGAGATCTTTATGAATTTTATTGATTGTTCTTGTGAGTATGACAACTCTTGGAAAAATGGCAAATGATTTATCCTCTTCAGCAAGCATAGTATTTCTGCCAACTCTGGATTGATGTGGAATATTTCCTAAGAGCCAAGTAAGGATGGAAGTGGGTATGGGGATGGGTCACTGTTTAGGATGTAGGTAGAATATAGCAGCAACACAATTACATTTGTGGAAGTGTTAGCAGCTCTCAATCTCTCTAAGACTCATTAAGTGTTTGATTATTTTAGAACAACCAAGTCTATCTTCTTTTCAATTGGTTATCACTGGAATTGACATAATCTAAGATGGGAAGTGGGCTTACCCAATGGCTCAGAGGTAAAGAATCTGCCTGCCAATGCAGGAGATGTGGGTTTGACCCCTGAGTTGAGAAGATTCCCCTGGAGTAGGAAATGGCAACTCAATATAGTATTCTTGCCTGGAAAATCCCATGGACAGAGGAGCCTGGTGGGCCACAGGCTGTGGGGTCTCAAAGAATTGGACATGACTGGGCAACTAAACATGCACTCAGGGTAGGAAGACTGAATTGGGAATGTGTTCTCTCTCCTGTGGCACCTACAAAGGGAATGACGTTTGAGTCTGACTTTTATATTTACTATTGCACACAAATAATCAGGCATTGTCCTACACTGGCTCAAATATGTGTCACACCAAGCGGAACTGGTTTCTTCTTTCCATCACGTTTGCCTCTCTGTTCTCTCCTGCAGATGGATGGTTTCTAGTCTGCTTCCAAACCCCACCTCGGCTGAGTGTTGGGCGGCCCTCCTACACGATCCTATGACTCTTGATATGGACGCAGTCCTGTCAGACTTTGTTCGGTCTACGGGGGCAGAACCTGGTCTGGCCAGAGACCTGCTGGAAGGTAGGCCTCTTCCAGGTCCCCGATACCACCCTCTTGGCCATAACTGCCCCCCACTCAGTGACAAAAGATGTTTTCTCTTAACTGACAAGGGTGGTACTTGGACTCCTTAAAAAGTCAAAGAGGGTGTGGATGATGGAATTCCTTTTGTTACCCTTGACTTTCTTTGGGGAATTGAATAGATCACCCAGCTCTCTATGGTAAAAGAACAGAAGGCATTCACTAGGTTTTGCTTTGCATTAAAGCTTCTAGATGTTGAGTCAAAATCTATCAATGCTCTTTTTTAAAGAAAATACATTCAGTAGAGCAGAAATTAGAAACCATTAAAGAGAAACACTTTTATTGAAGACCTGAGCTTCTTATCTGTGTCTTATCTGAGACAAAAATATTTCAGGCCAAGGTTTTTGTTGAAAAAAACACCTAATAGCCAACAAAATAGTTGAAAATAATTCACAAGCAAGAAGACAAATTCATCCTCAAGCTTTTAGAGTGGATACCATTCACTACATCAAAAATGTGCTTAGTCCATATTAGAATGTTTTGAGATAGTTATTCAGCTATAATGAAATAAAAGTAATGTTTAGTTTCAGTCTCTAAAATTGACTTATTTTGCATATTTTTACAATTTCTTTTCTTTTTCTTTTGTGGTGGAGTAAAAAGAAGTAGGAAGAACCAATTACAGCTTCTCAGAAGAGTCATGTGTGTGAAAGAGGAGTTATAAACAATTACTCTTTGCTCCAAATATATAAATTCCTCCTTGTGAAATTAGCAAATACTTGGTCAAATAGTGTAAGTCACAATGATTCCTTCATTCCCATGACTCACTGTACATTTGCATGGCTGGAGGTAATACTCTATCCTATTGAAAATTAAGACCTCCCTATTGGAGGATTCTTTTCTTTTTAAGGTCTTTTACTTTATGTTTATTGTTTCTATGTCAAGAATACCTATTGTGATAGTTTTATTCAAATAGGAGGTTTACTTCCCTTCTCTGAGCTCCATGTGAAAGGAGTTCCCATGGCTAGGAAGAAACAATACACAATGCCAGTACTTCCCCGAAGGATAGACCCATGGAAACTTAAGTACATTTTGTGTATAGTGTGTTTATTTAACTTACCCTGATTACCATATCTAATCTAGCATCCCTAATCCCTGTCTATTCTCTTGCCCTGCTTTACATTCTTAGTAACATGAGTCATGTTGTTACTGTTATGTTATCCATGTTATATTACCTTCCTTATGGTAGTATCAGTCTCCCACACTAGCACAGAAGCCCCACAGTCTTATACTCCGCGGAATCCTCAGAGCTATTGGAGGAGTCTGATAAAATGGGAGTCATTTCTAAATTTCCCTGAACCTCCCAGAATTTCAAACATTCTTGGATTTTAGAATGAAATATGCTTAGAGAATATATGTGATGTATGTGAATCAAAGTGCTATTCTAATGTTTCCCTGATAGCTTTTCACTGCTTTTCTTAGTTTTAGTGAGCAGTCATGTAGGGAAGTAGGTTTACAATGAGGTTGGCAACAAGGACTGGAATAAGTCCAGACTGGACAATTTACTGGCTAAAAGATGTAGGGAAGATTATTTTATTTCCCTTAAGCCTTAGTTTTTGTCTATACATTGAACCTAACCCACCTTCTAGGGTGATCGTGAACGTTAGAAGTTGCGATGTAAATGCTTGGTGGGTGGCGTGACCAGCTTTTAGAGATGCTCAAACAGTAGCAGATGAAGGTCTTGTCTGCTGTTGCCTTCTTTGCAGGTAGTACTGACCTTTCCATTGATATCTGGTTAGTCTTCAACTGGAAGCAAGAGCTTTCAGCTTTTTTTCTTTAATTTTATTTTTTAAGGGAAAATGCAAGAAAATAACTTTTTGTGTAGAGTTCTAAGAATTTGAACACGTGTGTAGATTTGTGTCATTACTACCTCTCAGAGCACAGAACCATCTTATCAACCCCAAGAACTCCTCCTCCTCTCTTACAGCCATGCCTTCCCTAGCCCTGGCCACTGGCAACCCCCATTCCATTTTTTATCACTTTGGTTTTGTCTCTTTTGAGAACATCATATACATGGAGTCACAAAGAACCTAACCTTTTCAAATGGGCTTGTTTACACTCAGCATAATTGTTTTGAGATTCATCTGAGCTGATGTGCTTGTCTATAGTGTTTGTTCCTTTGTTTTGCTGAGTGATATACCTATTGTAGAGATGGACCATGGACTGTTTAGCCACTCCACTGTGGGAGGCATTCAGTTGTCTCCAGTTTTTTGCAGTTATAACTAGAACTACGATACATCTGAGGACAGGGCTCTTGTGAACACAGTTTTAATTTTTCTAGGGTAAACACAGCAGAGGGATTGCTATTTCAGATGGTAAGTATATGTCTAAAAGAAATTGCCAAACTGTTTTCCAGAGTGCAGTACCATTTAGTATTTCTACCAGAAACGTGGGAGTTCTAGCTACTCCACTTCCTAACCACAATTGGCTTTTTAAAAAAAAATTTAGCCATTGTAGGTTTAGAATGTCATTTCCTCATCATTTTAGTTTCAATTTCCCCAGTAACCAATGATGCTCAATTGTTTTCATGTTATTTTCCACTGGTGTATTCTCCCTGGTGAAATGTCTGTTCAAGCCTTTTCCCAATTTTCTCAGCAAAATCAGGTTGCTGTTTTTTTACAGTTGAGTTTTAAAAGTTCATTATATATTCTGAGTATAAATCCTTTGTCAGATATGTGATTTGTAAATATTTTCTCCCAGTCTGTACTTGACTTTTCACTCTCTTAGCAGTGCTCTTGGCAGAGCAGAAGTTTTTAATTTTGCTGGAATCCAATTTATCATTTTTTCCTTTTATGGGTTATGCTTTGGGTGATGCATCTAAGAACCTTTGCATAACCAGGTCATGAAGATTTTCTCCTGTGTGAACTCAAAAGTTGTGATGTCTGACTCATTTGGGGCTGATTTTTGTATAACGTGAGATTTAGAGCAAGCTTCATTTTTGTGCATATAGATGACCAGTTGTTCAAACCATTTTTTTGAATATTATCCTTCCTCTTTTGAATTGTATTTACATAGTTGTCACAAACAAACTGTGTGTGTCTATAGGAAACTATTGGTGTCAATTCAGTTTTATTGATCAGTATGTCCATTCTTTTGCCAATGGTATACTGTCTTGATTACTATCTGGCTTCCCCGGTGGCTCAGAGGTTAAAGCGTCTGCCTGGAATGCGGGAGACCGGGGTTCGATCCCTGGATTGGGAAGATCCCCTGGAAAAGGAAATGGCAACCCACTCCAGTACTCTTGCCTGGAGAATCCCATGGAGGGAGGAGCCTGGTAGGCTACTAGTCCTTGGGGTTGCAAAGAGTCAGACACGACTGAGCGACTTCACTTCACTTCACTTCACTTGATTACTATAGCTTTGTAGCAGATCTTAAAATCAGCATGATTCTTTCAGCTTTCTTCTTTTTCAAAAGTGTTTCAAGTAGCCCGTGTTTTTGCCTTTCCCTATAAACTTGAGGATTAGGTTACCTCTATCTATAAAATTTCCTGCTGAAATTTTTATTGGAATTATGGTAAATCTATAAATCATTGCCAACTACGTTATGTCTTTGAATCCATGATGACGGTGTAGCCATATTTTCCATTTATTTAGGGTTTGTTTGAGTTATTTCATTAACAGTTTATAGTTTTTAGCATGTTAGATCCTATACATATTTTGTAAGATACATCTTTGGGGAGGGATTGAACTTGTATATATGGTTTAAGTTCATTTTCTAATCGTTCATTGCTAGTATGTAAGAATATAATTGATTTTTGCATGCTGTTCTTAAACATCCTACAATTATACTACACAGTTATTTGTTCAAGTGTGTGTGTATATCTGTTCCTTAAAAATTTCTATTTCTGCAATTATGTTGTTTCCTTTCCAATATATGCCTTTTATTTATTTTTCTTGACTTATTCTTCACTTATTCCTATTTATTGCACTAGCTAAAACCTCCAGCGAAATGTTGAATAAGAGTGATGAAAGGGAACATCCTTGCCTTGTTCTTGATCTTAGGGGGAAAGCTTTCTATCTTTCACCATTATGCAGAGTGGGTTTGGTTGATGTTCTTTGTCAGGTGAAGAAAATACCTTTCTGTTCCTAGTTTGCTGAGAGTTTTATTATGAACAGATTTTTTTTTTCCAAATGCATCTTCTACATCAATTGATATGATTGAGTTGTTTCTCTTCTTTAAACTGCTAATATAATATATTGCATTGATTGCCTCCTAATAGTAAATGAGCCTTTCAGCTGTTATTTCTTCAAAGATTTTCTACTGTACATTTTTTTCATCTCCTAATGGGACTTCGATGATATAAAGGTTAAAACTTTTGTTGCTGTCCTACATATCCCTACAGTTCTAATCATTTTTGATATTTTCTCTGTCAATTTTTCACTTCTGTTGATCTACTTATAAAATTACTGAATCCTCTGTCATCTCCATTCTATTACCAAGCTCATCCAATGATTTCTTCCCATCTCTCATTGCTCCACAGGATTGCTCGAGGTCTAGGACACAAGAGAAATGAGAAAAAAAATTGTTAAGGGAAAAAAAAGATAAATAAGAGGTTTCTACACTCTTTCTGAACATTGGATACCCCTTCTTACTTCTTGAGCCAGAGTAGAGGTCTTCCCATGGAACTAATGGCCACTTCTGGGTTCTGGGCTACATGAGTTCACATCAGGGAGACTAGAAATAAAAAGTAATAAACTCGCCACCAGTTCTGTGGTTTTCTTCCTCAATCTGCCTGCTTACATTTACTTCTTTGGATCCTCACTAGCTGTTCCAGGCATGCTGTCCAGGTGAAAAGGTGATTTCAGTAGGAGAGACACGTGGAGTGTCCTGTCATCATATACCCTGCAAACTATCTTCTGTTTTCACAAGTGGAAGGCTCCCTGCACATGGAGGGTTCTTTAAGTTGTCAGTTATTTGGGTCAAGAATTTTCCAAAAGTCAGTGTTTCAAAAGACACCTATTTTCGTTGTGAAGTCTCAGACCTTTCTAAGGGTAAAAAAATTTCAGTGATGGCAGAAGCTAGGTAAAAGGTACATGGGCCCTCTCTGTAGTACTTTTTAAACTATTTGTATATTTTTATGGAAGTGACTTGGGCTTCCCTGATAGCTCAGCTGGTAAAGAATCCACCTGCCATGCAGGAGACCCTGGTTTGATTCCTGGGTTGGGAAGATCCCCTGGAGAAGGGAAAGGGTACCCACTCCAGTATTCCTGGGCTTCCCTGATGGCTCAGACAGTAAAGAATCTGCCTGCAATGCAAAAGACCTGGTTCAATCCGTGGGTTGGAAAGATCCCCTAGAGGAGAGCATGTCAACCCACTCCAGGATTCTTGCCTAGAGAATCCCCATGGACAGAGGAACCTGGTGGGCTACATGGGATCCATGGGATCACAGAGTTGGAGACGACTGAGTGACTAAGTACACACACCACATGGAAACGACTTAAATGCCCATCAACAGATGAATGAATAAAGAAGGCATGTGTATGTATGTATACAATAGACTGTTACTCAAATTTTCATGTGAGAAAAATGAAATAATGTCATTTGCAACAACATAAACGGACCTAAGATTATCATACTGAGTGAAATAAGCCAGACAGAAAAAGACAAATATCATATGATATCACTTTTATGTGGAATTTTTTAAAATGCTACAAATTAACTTATTTAGAAAACAGAAACAGACCCACAGACAGAAAACAAACCTATGATTACCAAAGGGGAAAGTCAGAGAAGGATCATTTAGAAGTTTTGCATTAACGGATACCTACTACTATGTATTAATATAAAATAGATAACCAATAAGGACCTACTGTGTTGCAGAGGGAACTATACTCAGTATTTTATAATAACCTATAAGGGGAAAGAATTTGAAAAAGAATGTATATATAGATACATATTATGTATGAATGTTTAGCTCAATCACTTTGCTGTACACCTGAAATGCAAACAACATTGTGAATCAACTATACTTCAATTTTTAAAAAACAGTAAGTGAAAGAAAACCAACTGTTTGTGTGTTTTTAATTAATTAATTTCAAAATTAAAAGTTCATGGAATATTACTCGGATATAAAAGAGAACACGTTTGAACACAGTTCTAATGAGATGAGTGAACCAAGAGCCTGTTTTACAGAGTGAAGTAAGTCAGAAAGAAAAGACAAATATTGTGTATTAATGCATATATATGGAATCTAGAAAGATGGTACTGATGATCCTATTTGCAGGGCAACAAAGAAGACAAAGACATAAAGAACAGACTTTTGTTCACCATGGGGGAGGGAGAGGGTAGGAAGACTCAAGAGGGTAGCATCAAGATGTATACATTACCAGATATAAAATAGATAGCCACGGATATTTGCTGTATGATGTAGGGAATCCAAAGCTGATGTTCTGTGACAACCTAGAGGGGTGGGATGGGGAGCGAGGTAGGAGGGAGGTTTAAGAGGAGGGGACATGTATATGTTTGTGGCTGATTCATGTTGATGTATGACAGAAATCATCACCATATTGTAATTATCCTCCAATTAAAAATAAAATACAATTTTTAAAGAAAAGTTTAAAACATACAAGAACAGGAATCACAGAATGACAGAGGGAAACAGTAGCAGTTCAGTTCATTTCAGTCACTCAGTCGTGTCCACCTCTTTGCAACCCCACAGACTGTAGCACGCCAGGCTTCCCGGTCCATTACCAACTCCCGGAGCTTGCTCAAACTCAAGTCCATCAAGTCAGTGATGCCATCCAACCATCTCATCCTCTGTTGTTCCCTTCTGCTCCTGCCTTTGATCTTTCTAGGCATCAGGATCTTTTCCAATGAGTCAGTTCTTTGCGTCAGGTGGCCAAAGTATTGGAGCTTCAGCTTCAGCATCAGTCCTTCCAATGAATATTCAGGGCTGATTTCCTTTAGGATAGACTGTTTTGATCTCTGTGCAGTTCAAGGGACTCTCAAAAGTCTTCTCCAATGTCACAGTTCTAAAGCATCAATTCTTCCATGCCCAGCTTTCTTTATGGTCCATCTCTTATATCCATACATGACTACTGGGAAAACCATAGCTATGACTATATGGAACTCCATCGGCAAAGTAATGTCTCTGCTTTTTAATATGCTATCTAGGTTGGTCATAGCTTTTCTTCCAAGGAGCAAGCATCTTTTAATTACATGGCTGTAGTCACCATCTGCAGTGACTTTGAAGCCCAAAAATATAGTCTGTCACTGTCTGTATGTTTTCCCCATCTATTTCCCATGAAGTGATGTAACCAGATGCCATGATCTTCGTTTTTTTGAATGTTGAGTTTTAAGCCAGTTTTTTCATGCTCCTCTTTCACTTTTATTAAGAGGCCCTTCAGTTCCTCTTCACTTTCTGCCATAAGGGTGGTGTCATCTACATATCTGAGATTATTGATATTTCTCCTGGCAATCTTGATTTCAGCTTGTGCTTCATCCAGCCTAGCATTTCACATCATGTATTCTGTGTGTAAGTTAAATAAGCAGGGTGACAATATACAGCCTTGATATACTCCTTTCCCAATTTGGAACCAGTCTGTTGTTCCATGTCCAGTTAAAACTGTTGCTTCTTGACCTGCATACATATTTCTCTGGATTTTTTACAGGAAGCAAGTAAGGTGGTCTGGTATTCCCATCTCTTTAAGAATTTTCCACAGTTTGTTGTTATCCACATAGTCAAAGGTTTTAGTGTAGTCAATGAAGCAGAAGTAGATATTTTTCTGAAATTCTCTTGCTTTTTCTGTGACCCAGAGGATGTTGGCAGTTTGATCTATTGTTCCTCTGCCTTTTCTAAATCCAGCTTGAACATGTGGAAGTTCTTGGTTCATGTATTGTTGAAGCTTGGCTTGGAGAATTTTGAGCATTACTTTGCTACCATGTGAGACGAGTGCAATTGTGCGGTAGTTTGAACATTCTTTGGCATTGCCTTTCTTTGAGATTGGAATGAAAACTGACCTTTTCCAGTCCTGTAGCCACTGCTGAGTTTTACAGAGCTGCTGGCATATTGAGCACAGCACTTTCACAGCATCATTTTTTAAGATTTGAAAAAGCTCAGCTGGAATTCTGTCACCTCCACTAGCTTTGTTCATAGTGATGCTTCTAAGGCTCACTTGACCTCGCACTCCAGGATGTCTGGCTCTAGGTGAGTGATCACACCATCATGGTTATCTGGGTCATCAATATCTTTTTTGTGTAGTTCTTCTGCGTATTCTTCAGAGAAGGCAATGGCACCCCGCTCCACCTCTCCTTATATTTCTGCTTCTGTTGGGTCCATACTGTTTCTGTCTTTTTTTTGTGCCCATCTTTGCATGAAATGTTCCCTTGGTATCTCTAATTTTCTTGAAGAGCTCTCTAGTCTTTCCCATTCAATTGTTTTCCTCTATTTCTTTGCATTGATCACTTAGGAAGGCTTTCTTACCTCTCCTTGCTCTTCTTGGAACTCTGCTTTCAGATGGGAATCACAGTACAACAGAAAGATAGAGCAGCAGAGGCTGATAGAAATCTGGCAGAGATAAAGGAGAGGAAGTTGACACCAATCAGCCTCCAGGTCAAAGGGTGTATCCTTACCTGGCTGCTAGCTTCCCTCAGGTCTGCCCTTTGTTTGTTGGTCAAGTGAGCCCTCTGAAACAAAGGTCAGGGAGGATGACTTTGTTCACCAGATTCCTCTGAAATCCCTTCTGCCTGCAGAATAAACTTCTCCACGGGGCACTGAAGTCCCTTCAACATCCGGTCCTGCTCCATCCCTTCTACCTCATCTCCCACTTCATCCCTTCACCATCCTTCTCCCCAGACACCATCCACATCTGTGCTTCTGTTTAAACTCATGTCCCATGGTGCACACTACTCCCCACATACTCATCTCATTCTTGATTCTACTTCTCTTCCAAGTTAGACCACAAGCTCCATGATAGGAGGAACCACTCCAAGATTTGCCCACTGTGTTCCCCCACCACCAGGCCCATGCTGGCCCCTTGATAGTGTCATCTGGCTGCTGCGGATCCAGGAACCAACAACCAGATGGAAATCCTCAGGCACATGGAAACAGACAATGAACAGCATAAATGAGTTAGATGGCATTTTAGTTATTAGTGCTACTGAGAAACCTGTATTAAAGGAAGTAGTAGGGGATGCAGGTATGGGTACAATTTTAAGTTAGTGTTGTCAGAGAAGGCCCAACTTTAAAAAAAAATGAAATCTGAGCAAAGATTTGAGGTATGAGAGAGTGGATACCTGGGAAAGAAGTTTCTAGGAAGTTGGGATGAATTGGCTATTCCTTGCCATTCCTCAGAACTTTGTAGACTTCTATTATAACAAATATTTAGTTGTGTCTTCTTTGACAATTGATTACATACTTTTTTCCCTCATTAAATTAGAAGTTCTCTGGAAAAGAATCTGAAAAAGAAAATTATATATAATATATATATGTGTGTGTATGTGTGTATAACTGAATCACTTCGCTATACACTTAAAATTAACACAACATTGTAAGTTACATTTCAATTTTTTTAATGGTAATAAATAATAGAGTCTAAAGGGAGTTTTCCTGATTAAAACAGATATATATTTTTTTAAAAAAAGAGTTCTTAAAACAGGGGCAGTAGCATAGACAGCAGTGGTTAACTTTTTTTGGTGTATTGTTTTATGTCAGGCACTAGGTGCTTTAAATGTGATGTCTCATTAATCTATGCAACACATTAACAAAGTCTTAGCTTTCCCATTGTAGATGGAAGAAAACTGAGGTAAGGAAAATTCCTTGAAGTTGCACAGTCAGGACATAGCAGAACCATGAATCCACTGTGACACTAGGTACCAGATTTTTTTCTGCAAAACTGGATCATCCACCATTTATTCCTGTGTCCTTGTAGAGAGTAGTAGCATTTTGTATGCTGTGTCTACTCAGTAGAGTTTAAACTAGTCACTGGAGGAATGTTTGAGTAACCTATTTTATGATATAACTAATTAGCATTTCAAATAAAATACCACTTCAAGAAACCACAAAAACTATTCAAAAAATAGAACTAATAGCTAACATTCATGTACCAGACACTGTCTGGTCACTTGACATATATTAAAAGTTGGTTTAAAAATTTTTTGAGTGGGAGGGCAAACACATGAGTTGTTTTTAAAGTGTTAATTCCCTGCTTAAAGAGAAAGCAACTCACACTTTCACAATAGCTGTGAGTTTCAGGTCTTGCAGCTTTACCAAGATGTTCGTTCAGTGTTCCCATCCCTCACTTACATTGCTATCCATGGGGAAAGTATCCTAGAATAAAGAAGCCAGATTACATTTAGAACAAACATTAACTGGAAATTAACATCTCACATGTCCCTAGTCTGGAATTTGCAAAATTAAGGAAAATGGTAACAAGTGATTTAAATCATATTCTCAAAATTACATATACGCGTAGGGAAGCTGTGCACATATTTTAAGATGCATGTATGTTTACCAGTTGACTTGGTAATTTGATTAGCAAAGTTTCTGGAGTCATTTATGAGAAAACATACCCTTTTCTAATCCTGAGTCCCTTGGGTTTAAAGTATATTTTGTTTGTAAATTTGCAGATGGTGGTCCAGCTACTATGAAGAGGCTTTTCCCAATCACTTACCAGTCATATTGACAGATAATTTCATTAACCTGTACATTTGGCCTTTGAAAATATTCCTGCTATTGGGGGGCAGCAGCTGCTTACTTGGATAAATGCAGTAATGCTCAAAAAATATACACCCAAGAAATGGAGGAGGAGATGGAAGCCACTCAGGGGAGCATGTGTTTAGTAGAAGTCTCTCCTTAGCCTAACAGCTGGTCATGGGATCTACCCACAGCGAACCCACAAGACTGCAGGTGGAGTCAAAGTGGGAGGAGCCCAAAAGCCCTCTGCCTGGAGCCCCACCAGTTGCTGTAGCCAGCCCAGGATACTGTGGCTCCAAGAACCACCCTAACTTACCAAACACCCAGGAAACTGAAGTAGGCTCCAGAATGGTCACTCTTTTAATTACAGTGAGAAATAAAAGAAATAAAAGCCTGGACTCACCACACATATGTACCCAGAACATCTTTTCAATCAAGCTAGATCTGAAGCCCAATCTTAAACACACATCACCTAATTTACCAGGAAAATTAACTGCCCTAATTTTTTTCAAATTTGAGTGATTAGAGAGCTAATGTGAGCAAGTCCCACATCCCTGAGGGGGAGCAAAAAAAACAGCCTGGTGACTGTGAATCTGAGTGGGAATTAGAAGAGAAGGCCTGATGGCCTCTGACCAGAGCCAGGACTACCTGTGAGTGTAAAAATACTGAAATGAAACCACAGTTTCCTCCGACTACTGTCCTGTCCCCAGAAGGGTGCAGCTCTGCCATTAGGTTAGACATATTTGAAATAAAATAACCAAAGAATCCTGTCCAGGATCAGACTTCCAAGACACATCCTCTGGCCTGGTCCCATTTGAGTGGAAACATTTTCTCTTTAGATGGGTGAGTATATTTAAATACATGTGAAAATAAACAAGCCAGTAGGACTCTGTATAGTGAGTTCTCTTTTAACATGCTAATCAGTTAAGTAGATTTGTCATTTCCTTTCCCTTAAGGAAGATTGTAACCCCAGGTACCATCACTGGCTGCTTGAAATTAAATGCTTCCTCTCTGGAAACCCAGCCATATCCATTGCAGTCTTTCTGGAGGATATCTCCACCTGGGCTACCCCACCTTTTTGTGTTCTACCTTGCTCCCCTGATAGGCACATTACTCCAGGGCTTCCAGCCCCATGTATTCATTAACATGGACTAAATGGAATTGCTTTGAAGAGGCATTCCCCACAGGTTGTAGGTGGACTTCTTAAGGGAGTATGTGATGTAGTTAGTAATGCAATGGTGAGATTAGAAATGAAGCAAGATTAGCTCAGTTGATTATTTATTAAAACTGGGTGATGCAGTGTTCATTGCAGCACTGTTTACAATAGATTGGACATGGAAATAACTTAGATGTCCATTGGCCAATGAATGGATAAAGAAGTTGTGATACATAGACACAATGGAATATTACTCCACTATAAAAAGGAACACATTTGACTCAGTTCTAATGAGGTGGATGAATCTGGAGCCTATCATACAGAGTGAAGTAAGTCAGAAAGAGAAAGACAAATATTGTATATTAATGCATATATGTGGAATCTAGAAAGATGGTACTGAATCCTACATGCAGGGCAGCAAAGGAGACATAGACATAAAGAACAGACTTTTGGACTCAGTAGAAGAAGGAAAGGGTGGGATGATTTGAGAAAAAAGCACTGAAACGTATATTACCATATGTAATATAGGTATCCAGTGGAAGTTTGATGTATGATGCAGGGAACCCAAAGCCAGTGCTCTGTGATGACCTGGAGGGGCAGATTGGGGAGGGAGGTGGGGGCATTTTGGGAGAAAGAGGACACAGGTATGTCTATGGTTGATTTGTGTTGATGTATGGCTAAAACCTTTACAATATTGTAAAGTAATTATCCTCCAATTAAAATAATTTTTTAAAAAAACTGGGTGATAGATGCAAATAGATTCATTATAATCTGTGTATTTCTAGATGCTTATACAGCTTTCCATAACAATAATTTAAAAGCAGCATTGATAAACTGCTTCCAGCCAAGATGGGTTAGGAAATGGGTTTACCCTCATGCTTGAGAAAAAGGGAGAGAGCAATGTGTAAGAAATAAGGCCCTAAACTGTAGACATGAAGGTCAGTGGTCCCTGAAAGATGGGAAACATACAAGGTACTACTACCTGTGATCGCTGATCTATCAACCTTGAGAGTTTCCAGGATGTGGTGTGAAGAGAAGGATCCAAGATGGAGGCCGGCCAACTCCCTATCATGAGTCAGAGCTGGGAGTCAGGGAAGTGAAGGAGATCGGAACACAGAGAGGAGATGAACAGGAAGAAGACAGCAATGAACCAAGGGTTTGCCTCTGCTATTCAGCACGTGTGTGAGGAAGTTACATGCAGCTGGGGAAAGAACCAACTAAGATTAGAGGGAAGAGTGCCCACCACCAACACAGAGCCACGAACAGTGTCTGTACCAACAGATCAAACAGGAAAAGTACTGAGTGTGATTTCTAGAAGGATCTTGCTTCAGTAATGGTAAATAATTAACTGTGGAGTAAAAACTGCCCTGGTCACACCTAACCAGAGAAAGAAGTGAAAATTTTAGTCACTTAGTCATGTCTGAATCTTTGTGACACCATGGACTGTAGCTGTCCATGGAATTCTCCAGGCAAGAATACTGGAGTGGGTAGCCATTCTCTTCTCCAGGGGATCTTCCTGAACCAGGAAACCAGGAATTCTCCTGCATTGCAGGCATATATATATATATATATTTTTTTTACCATCTGAGCCACCAGGGAAGCCCCACCAGACCATGTAAGTGAGACCCAAAAGGATCAAATTATTTCCAAGAAATGTAACTACGTTCCAGAACAAAGCTGAGTTATAGTTATTGGAATATAAACACATTCAACACCAAACTGAAATTCACATTGTCTATCATCTAGTCAAAAGTTAACAGAGGGGATTTCCCTGGTGTCCCAGCAGTTGAGAATTTGCCTTCCAATGCAGGGGTTGCCATTGGATGTAGGTTTGATCCCTGTTCAGGAAACTAAGATCCCACATGCCACAGAGCAACTAAGCTCATGCACCACAACTCTGGAGCCCACATACCACACTGAAGAGCCAGCATAGCCAGAAAAAAAAGAGCAGAAATGCAAAGATGTGGGAAAGCATGACCCATAATGAGAAATTATTCCATCAAAACCAACCCAGAGCTAACACAGAAGTGAGGACAATCAGACAGGACGTTAAGAGTTATTAAAAGTGGTAAAAACAGCAGAGGTGGATAAATTGTATTCTGTATGTTCAAAAATTCAAGTAAAGGTGTAGAAATACTTTTAAAGATCTAAGTCAAACTTTCAAATATGAAAACTACATGAGATTAGAAATTAACTCAATGGGATTAAGAGCAGATTGAATATTATGGGAAAATAAAGATTAATAAGCATAGAGACACAACAATAGAAACTATACAAAATGAAGCAGAAAAATTTTAAATGTGTCAGTGAGCTGTGGAAGAATTGTAGTCAGCCTAAAATATGTGTAATTGGAAGAGGAGTGTGAGGGATGAAAAAATAAATGAAGAAACTAGCAGTATTTAGGGAAAACTTCATCACTAATCTTGTTAGAAAAGAAGCACAGTCTCAAATCAGTGACCTCAGTTTCCACCTTAAAAACTAGCAAAAGAGCAAATTAAACCCAAAGCAAGCCGAAGCAATGAAACAATAAAGATCAGAGCAGAAATAATGAATAAAAACAATAGAGAACTCAATGAACTCAAGAGTAAATTCATTGAGATCAATAAAACTGGTAAACCTCCAGATATCAGGGAAAGTGAAGATAAATTCACAACATAAAGAATGAGATTGCCTCAGTACAGATTGTGTAGACACTAAAACTTTTATAAGGGAATGTTATGGACAAGTTTAAACCAATAATTACAGTTTATGTGAAATTGACAAATTCCATAAAAGGTACAAACTACCAGAGCTGATGCAAGAAAAAGTAAATAATTTGGATATATCTGTATCTCCAAAAGCCTTCACACAAAGAGAACAGCAGGCACAGATACTTCCCTGATAAATTCTATCACACATAGAAGAAATGATAGCAGTTTTATACAAACTCTTCCAGAAAATCAAAGAAGAGCTATACTTAGCATTTCATTCTATGAGGCCAACATTACCCTGATACAAATCCAAACAGCTCAGAGCAGAGCAATGTGATGAAGATCAGTGTGAAGACCATGAAGATCAATGTGAAAACCCTAAACAAAATTTTGGAATATTGAATTCAGTAATATATAAAAAGTATAATAAATCATGACCAAGTGGATTTTATTCCAAGAATGCAAAACTAATTTAACATTCAAAATAAATTTGATTTACCATATTATCAAACCAAAACATAGAAAACTATATGATCATCTCAATAGGTATGTAAAGTCTTTGACAGAATCCAACATTCATGCCTGACTTAGAAAAAAAAAAAAACACTCTCAGAAAACTAGGTATAGAGGATACTTTCTCAATGTAATATAGAGTATTTACAAAGCAAACAAGGAAACAAAAAGCCCTACAGCTACCAAGATATTTGTGAAAGAAAGAATGCTTTCCACCTAAGACCAGGAGCAAGACAAGAACGCCAGCTCTCACCACTATATTCAACATTTATCTGGAGATTCTAGCCAGTGTAGTCAAGCAAAATATAATTTAAAAAACCATTCAGATTGAAAAGGAAGAGTAAGCCATCTCTAGTCACAGAATGCATCATGACCTATGTATAAGATCCAGTGGAATTACAAAAATTATTGCAACTATTAAGTGAGTTCAGCAGTGTTGCAGGATATAAGATTAATATACAGATATAAATTCCATTTTGATACGTTTGCAATGAATAATTGGAAACTGAAATTTT
>SJYQ01002768.1:19044-80615 GCA_006410935.1 Redunca redunca | reverse complement strand
TACTTTTATCTTTCATGACACCTTGTATTTAAGATGTAGCTCTTCTAAGCAATATATAATTAGTTTTTTTTATTCAGGCTGATAATCTATCTATAACATGGAGTATTTAGTTTACCCACATTGAATGTGATAACTGATATATTTGGTTATAGATCTAATGTTGCACTTTTTAAAATTTTTATTGTTATTAGAGGATAATTGCTTTACAGGGTTGTGTTGGTCCATCACACTGTTTTTCCTATCTGTTCTTTGTTCCATTTTTTCATCCTTGTTGACTTATTTTGTGTAAATCAAGATGTTTATTATTTATTTTTCACTTTCTGATTTCTTAGGCGCCAAGCCCTAGGTCCTCATCCCTCACACCAGAAAGGTGGACACTGAAACACTGGAGCCACATGTCTGCAGTGTGAGCCATGGGATCCCCATGGCTGAGGAGTCACATCTAGGGTGCACTTAAATCTATACTATTTTCATCTGCTTGTTCTGTCAGTTACTGAAAGCACCTGTTCAAACCTCCAACTGTGACGGTGGATGTGTATGTTTCTCCTTTATTTTCTTTTGGCTTTTGCTTTATATACTTTGAGGTTAAGCACAGTTAATCTTGTTACATCTTCTGGACAGAAAGAGGAATAGGAATGAGGAAAAGAATGCAGATGTTTCAGTTAGGATTGAAAATATGTATGTATCTTATATACATGTATGTATATGTACATATATGTACATACAAATATTTTAAAATGATACATACACATAACTTTTATGTTTAGGGATAATTTGCTATTTCTGAAACAAAAATTCAATTTGTATCTCCAGCATCAGTTCAGTTCAGTCGCTCAGTTGTGTCTGACTCTGCGACCCCATGGATTGCAGCACTCCAGGCTTCCCTGTCCATCACCAACTCCCAGAGCTTGCTCAAACTCATGACCATTGAGTAGGTGATGCCATCCAACCATCTCATCCTCTGTCCTCCCCTTCTCCTGCCTTCAAACTTTCCCAGAATCAGGGTCTTTTCCAGTAAGTCAGTTCTTGGCATCGGGTGGCCAAAGTATTGAAGTTTCAGCGTCAGCATTAGTCCTTCCAATGAATATTCAGGACTGATTTCTTTTAGGATGGACTGGTTGAATCTTCTTGCTGTCCAAGGGATTCCCAAGAGTCTTCTCCAACACCACAGTTCAAAAGCATCAATTCTTCGGTTCTCAGCTTTCTTTATGGTCCAACTCTCACATCTATACATGACTACTGGAAAAATCATAGCTTTGACTATACAAACCTTTGTCAGTAATGTCTCTGCTTTTTAATATGCTGTCTAGGTTTGTCATAGCTTTTCTTCCAAGGAGCAAGCATCTTTTAATTTCATGGCTGTAGTCATAGTCCACAGTGATTTTAGAGCCCAAGAAAATAAAGTCTGTCACTGTTTCCACTGTTTCCCCATCTATTTGCCATGAAGTTACGGGACCAGATGCCATGATCTTAGTTTTCTGAATGTTCAGTTTTAAGCCAGCTTTTTCACTCTCCTCTTTCACTTTCATCAAGAAGCTCTTTAGTTCCTCTTTGCTTTCTGTCATAAGGGTGGTATCATCTGAATATCTGAGGTTATTCATATTTCTCCCAGCAATCTTGATTGCAGCTTATGCTTCAACCAGCATTTCGCATGATGTACTCTGCATGTAAGTTAAATAAGCGGGGTGACAATATACAGCCTTAACATATTCCTTTCCCAATTTGGAACCACTGTGTTGTTCCATGTCCAGTTCTAATTGTCGCTTCTTAACCTGCATACAGATTTCTCAGAAGGCAGTTAAAATGGTCTGGTATTCCCATTTCTTTAAGAATTTTCTACAGTTTGTTGTGATCCACATGGTCAAAGGATTTAATGTAGTCAGTGAAGCAGACATTTTTCTGGAAGTCTCTTGCTTTTTCTATGATCTAACAGATGTTGGCAATTTGATCTCTGGTTCATCTACCTTTTCTAAATCCCAACTTGAACATCTGGAAGTTCACGGTTCACGTACTGTTGATGCCTGGCTTGGAGAATTTTGAACATTCCTTTGCTAGTGTTGTGAGATGAGTGCAGTTGTGTGGTAATTTGAGCATTCTTTGGCAATCCTTTTCTTTGGGATTGGAATGAAAACTGACATTTTCCAGTCCTGTGGCCACTGCTGAGTTTTCCAAATTTGCTGGCGTATTGAGTGCAGCACTTTCACAGAACCATCTTTCAGGATTTGAAATAGCTCAACTAAAATTCCATCACCTCCACTAGCTTTGTTCATATTGATGCTTCCTAAGGCCACTTGACTTTGCACTCCAGGGTGTCTGGTTCTAGGTTAGTGATCACACCATCGTTGTTATCTAGGTCATTAAGATCTTTTTGTGTATTTTTTCTGTGTATTCTTGCCACCTCTTCTTAATATCTTCTGCTTCTGTTGGATCCATAACGTTTCTGTCCTTTATTGTGCCCATGAAATGTTCCCTCAATATCTCTGATTTTCTTGAAGAGATCTCTAGTCTTCCCCATTCTACTATTTTTCTCTATTTTTTTGCATTGATCACTTACGAAGGTTTGCTTATCTCTCCTTGCTGTTCTTTGGAACTCTGCATTCAGATGGATATATCTTTCCTTTTTCCTTTGCCTTTCACTCCTCTTCTTTTCTCAGCTATTTGTAAGGCCTCAGACAACCATTTTGCCTTTTTGCAGTTCTTTTTCTCGGGGATGGTTTTGATCACTGCCTCCTGTACAATGTTATGAACCCCATCCATAGTTCTTTGGGCACTCCATCTATCAAATCTAATCCCTTGAATCTTNAAGTTCACGGTTCACGTACTGTTGATGCCTGGCTTGGAGAATTTTGAACATTCCTTTGCTAGTGTTGTGAGATGAGTGCAGTTGTGTGGTAATTTGAGCATTCTTTGGCAATCCTTTTCTTTGGGATTGGAATGAAAACTGACATTTTCCAGTCCTGTGGCCACTGCTGAGTTTTCCAAATTTGCTGGCGTATTGAGTGCAGCACTTTCACAGAACCATCTTTCAGGATTTGAAATAGCTCAACTAAAATTCCATCACCTCCACTAGCTTTGTTCATATTGATGCTTCCTAAGGCCACTTGACTTTGCACTCCAGGGTGTCTGGTTCTAGGTTAGTGATCACACCATCGTGGTTATCTAGGTCATTAAGATCTTTTTTGTGTATTTTTTCTGTGTATTCTTGCCACCTCTTCTTAATATCTTCTGCTTCTGTTGGATCCATAACGTTTCTGTCCTTTATTGTGCCCATGAAATGTTCCCTTAATATCTCTGATTTTCTTGAAGAGATCTCTAGTCTTCCCCATTCTACTATTTTTCTCTATTTTTTTGCATTGATCACTTACGAAGGTTTGCTTATCTCTCCTTGCTGTTCTTTGGAACTCTGCATTCAGATGGATATATCTTTCCTTTTTCCTTTGCCTTTCACTCCTCTTCTTTTCTCAGCTATTTGTAAGGCCTCAGACAACCATTTTGCCTTTTTGCAGTTCTTTTTCTCGGGGATGGTTTTGATCACTGCCTCCTGTACAATGTTATGAACCCCATCCATAGTTCTTTGGGCACTCCATCTATCAAATCTAATCCCTTGAATCTTTTTGTCACTTCTACTGTATACCTGGATGGTCTAGTGGTTTTCCTACTTTATTCAATTTAAGTCTGAATTTTGCAATAAGGAGTTCATGATCTGAGCCACAGTCAATTCCTGGTCTTGTTTTTCCTGATGATATAGGGCTTCTTCATCTTCAGCTGCAAAGAAAATAATCAGTCTGATTTCAGTATTAACCATCTTGTGTTGTCCATGTGTAGAGCCATCTCTTGTATTGTTGGAAGAAGGTGTTCACTATGACTCTTGGCAAAACTCTGTTAGGCTTTGCCCTGCTTTATTTTGTACTCCAAGGCCAAACTTGCCTGTTACTCCAGGTATCTCTTGACTTCCTACCTTTGCTTTCCAGTCCCCTATGATGAAAATGACATCTTTTTTGGTATTAGTTCTAGGAAATCTTGTAGGTCTTCATAGAATCATTCAACTTCAGCTTCCTCAGCATTAGTGATTGGGGCATAGACTTGGATTACTGTGATGTTGAATGGTTTGCCTTGGAAACAAACAGAGATCATGCTGTCATTTTTGAGATTGCACCCAAGTACTGCATTTCAGACTCTTCTGTTGACTATGAAGGCTGCTCCATTTCTTCTAAAGGGATTCTTGTGCACAGTAGTAGATATAATGGTCATCTGAATTAAATTTGCCCATTCTAATCCATTTTAGTTCACTAATTCCTAAAATGTTGATGTTCACTCTAGCCATCTCCTGTTTGATCACTTCCAATTTAGCTTGATTCATGGATCTAACATTCCAGGTTCCTGTGCAATATTGTTCTTTGCATCATCAGACTGTACTTTCATCACCAGTCACATCCACATCTGAGCATTGTTTTCGCTTTGACTCAGCCTCTTCATTCCTTCTGGAGCTATTTCTTTGCTCTTCTCCAGTAGCATATTGGGTATCTGCTGACCTGGGGAGTTCATCCTCCAGTGTCATATCTTTTTGCCTTTAATATTCTTCTTGGCATTCTCAGGGCAAGAATACTGAAGTATGCTATTCTCTCCTCCAGTGGACCATGTTTTGTCAGAACTCTCCACCATGACCCATCTTTCTTGTGTGGCCCTACATGGCATGGCTCATAGTTTTATTGAGTTAGACAAGGCTGTAATCCATGTGATCAGTTTGGTTAGTTTTCTGTAATTGTGTTTTCCATTCTGTCTGCCCTCTGATGGATAAGGATAAGAGGCTTCCTGATGGGAGGGACTGGCTATGGGAGAATCTGGGTCTTGCTCTGATGGGTGGAGCCATGTTCAATAAATCTTTAATCCAATTTTCTGTAGATGAGTGGGGCTGTAGTCTGGCCTCAGGTAGGGGTACTATGGTAGGGGTAATGGCATTAATGGCAGCCTCCTTCAAAAGGACTTATGCCAGCACACTGCAGCTCCCAGGATTGTTGAATTCAGTGCCCCAACCTCACGGAAGGCCATGTCGACCCTCACCTTTGCCAGAGACTCCTGGACACTCACCGGCAAATCTGGGTTAGTCTCTTGTGGGATCACTCCGCCTTTCTTCTGGGTCCTGGTACACAAGGTTTTGTTTGTGTGCTCCAAGAGTCTGTTTCCCAATTTGTATATTTTCAATTCCACATATAAGTGATATCATATTATATCTGTCTTTGTCTGACTTCACTTCGTATGAAAATCTCTAAATCCATCCATGTTGCTGCAAATGGCATTATTTCATTCTTTTTATGGCTGAGTATTGTATATATACACACCATGTACTTAGTATCTATTCATCTGTTGATGGACATTTAGGTTGCTTCCGTGCCTTGGCTATTGTAAATAGTACTGCAGTGAACACTGGGGTGTGTTTATCTTTTCAAATTAGTTTGTCAGGATATATGCCCAGGAGTAGGATTGCTGAATCACATGGTAACTCTACTTATAGTTTTTTTAAGGAACCTCCATACATACTGTTCCATGCTGTACCAATATATATTCCCACCAACTGTGTAGAAGGTTCCCTTTTCTCCGCACCCTCTCCAGCATTTATTATTTGTAGAGCTTTTGATAATGGCCATTCTGACTGGTGCAAGGTGATATCTCATTGTAGTTTTGATTTGCATTTCTCTAATAATTAGCAATATGGAGCATCTTTTCATTTGCCTGTTGGCCATCCGTATGTTTTCTTTGGAGAAATGTCTATTTAGGTCTTCTGCCCATTATTTGGATTGAGTTGTTTGAGTTTTTGTTATTGAGTTGTATGAGCTGTTTGTATATTTTGGAAATTAAGCCCTTGTTGGTCACGTCATTGCAAGCTTTTTTCTGAATGTAGCCACGGGTCAAATGAGTGGGACTGCTCTGACTGCCACCATGGCGAAGAGTCTGAGCCTCCCTTAGGAACAGCATCACTGCTGTAGAAACACAAGGCTCACTGGGTCCCCTGACAATCACATCCCAGACAAGCCCGGCCCAGCTCCCTGGAAACCTCCAGGGTTCACCCAAACCATATGATGTCAGGCCATGGCTGGGCAGGAAATTGCCCTACTTTTATGAAAGCTTCAAAGCCTTTTCATGATCCTCCACCATCCATCTATCCATTAGGAAATACTGCTGACTTTCCTTCAAGAAGCCTCAGCCCTTCTACTAGGACTACAGTCCAAGTACTGTGAGCCTCTATCTCTTCTGCTGTACTCTTCAAGGTAAAATGTAAAACATGAATTATTTCTATAAAAATTTTAGGTTCAGCTTTTCAGGTTTTCAAATGGGAAAAAAATGGCTGGAACTGCAGCAAGTCTGTGAAGATGTGGGGTAGGACAGCCCTGCAGCAGAGAAAAGACCTGGAGGACTTTGAGTACCTGCCTTTCGGCTGCCAGGATGGACCTGTGAGGAGAGATGAGCATGTATCACAGGACAGGACAGAGTCTGGAAATGGACCCATGACATGTCAACTGATGCATTTTTAGCAAAGTCACCATGGGAAAGAAAAATCTTTTCGACCATAAATGGTGCAGGAACACCTGTAAAATACTATGTTTAAAAGTAAAGAAAAAAAGAACCTTTACCATCAGCCTCATCCCATATACATACATTACTTCAAAGTAGGCTGGAGACTAAATGTGAAGCAAAAACTGTGAAGCTTCTAGACAAAGGTGTGGGGGAAATCTTTTTGACCCTGGAGTTAGCAAACATGTTTCAGAGAGGCCAAAAAAGAAACTAATTGTAAAGGAGAAAACAAATGATAAATTGAATTTTATAAAAATAAAAATCTGTTCATCAGAAGTCACTGTTAAATGGGTAAATCACAAAGTGAGAAATTATATTCANCTAAATGCTCCTTCAGAAGTGAGTGGATACAGGAAGTGTTGTATATCTATACAAAGAAATACTGCTCAGAAATTAATAAAAAAAAACTGTTAATACTACAAAGTGAATGAACTCCAGAGACCTTAACCTGAGCGATGAGTCCAGACGCGTAAAAGTACAGACTGCAGGATTCCATTTAGATGAAGTTCAAAGCAGCAGCTATGTGATAGACAAAGTTCTAAAGATGCCCGCTTGATTCCCGTTCCCTGCTCTGCAGTCAGACACTGATCCAGGTGCTACTGGGAACAGACTTCACAAATCAAACTCAGGCTGCTCATCAGCTGACTTTAACATAGGGAGGTTTTCCTGGATTTTCTGGGCAGGCACAAGGTTATCTCTGGGCCACTTGAGAGTAGAATTGGGAGGCAGAGGAGTTTGATGAGGGAGGAACAGTCAGAGAGATCTGAATTGTGAAAAGGACTTCACCCACCATTACTGACTTGAAGGAGGAAGAGCCCAGAGCCAGGGAACAGGGGAGCCTCTGGGAACTGACAGTGACCTCCTGTCCAGACTCCATGCAGCTTCCGAGCAGAACTGAATCCCGCCACAACCAAGAGGGGTCTGGAAGCAGATACAGCCCTGCCCACACACTGACTGTGAGACCATCAGTAGATAATGTACAAGCTGTGTGATCATTTGTTACAAAGCGATAGGAAGCTACCATAGAGGGACTGAGAAAGGACGTGACTCTTCCTGGAGTGATGAACATGGTCTAGGCCTGACTGTGGCATGGTTTCACACGTGGGCACTTAGCAAAACGATGGAACTCAACATGAATCTGGGCCTTCATTCCACAGTGTGTACATGATGGCACGGAAAGAACATTTTTTCTGTAGCTGCCAATCAGCTGATGGTCGTGTTGCTCCCAAAACAAAATCCCATGAGTCTGCAGCACCAACTCTATGCACAGGCTGCCTTGCTCCTCCGTAGACATGTAGTGGACACACAGGCCCACAACAGGGGCTGCCCTCGCTGTTCTAATGCCCAGCAATGCTGTCCTCCAAAGGGCCTCAGGACTCCTTCCTTATTTCTTTGGATCTCTCACTTTATTAGGGAACTGTTTGGTACCAGAATGCTTAAGCAGCAGAGTACGCGCCTCTTGAATGCTGTGGAGTGAGCGCACAGGCCTCCTGGGTGGGTACAGTATCCTAGCCTTCAGACCTTACACAGACTGTGGGTCTCCAGCCTACATCCAACTCTGCCATCACCCTCACTTACTTCTTTCTACTGGACACCTTGCCTTCTCCACCAGGGAGCCTGGGAAGAGTGCAAGCACTGCTCTCAGCTGTTTAAATGTGTTCTAGGCTCAATGGCTCACTCTGCAAAGCCAGTCCTCCAGGGCCCTTGCTCCCCAGGAAAGAACCTGGCTGCAATGTGATACCTGGACCCCGGTGACTGAGACAGACCCCATTCCCAGCCTTGGAGTATGCATACGCTGTGGGAGGGAGCTGGTGGACTTCCTGGTAGGATTGGATGGAAAGAACTAGAAGGCTTTCTCAGAAACCACAAATTAAGACTTCTCCCTGAGGCTAGGTTGGCAAACATCCAAGAGGCATAAAGTGATTTATTTCTTAGCTCTCCAGGATTCAGTTTGATTTTAGTTTTTAAAAGCTACCTTGGGAATTTTTAACAGAAACAGTTTAACAGAAAGGAGTAAATTTCTTTTTTAACGACTGTGCAGCTTCAGGGCACAGAACGCAGAGCCAGGGCCACTCAGGGTAGACAGTCACCGACATTAGAAAGTCAGCAAAGCAGACTTGAATTTTCAAGACTGAATCTTTCCTTTGAACAGTTGACTGTCTTTGATTTTATGAAAAGCAGTGTCAAGATTCTTTCTTAAAATATGATTTCAAGCTCAAAGGCCAGAAACAACAAGGTCCTACTGTATAGTGCATGGAACTATATTCAGTATCTTGTAATAACCTGCAATGGAAAAGAATCTGAAAAAGGATACATGTGCTTGTATAACTGAATCATTTTGCTCTACAGAAGAAATTAATACAACGTTGTATATCAAGTATACTTTAATAAAATAAACTTTAAAAAAATGATCAAAGGCCAGGAGATCTTACTTTAGTTGATGAAGCTGCTGAGACTGGTGATGATTTCAGTAAGAAGCATGAGGCTGACTGCAGACAAGATGAGAAGATTGAGTCTCAAGGATGCTGTCTGCAGTGTAAAGTTTTATCTGAACAGGTCTTCATCTTTGGTGACGCAGTAGTAGGGACGGTATGGCTTAGACACCAGGCAGAGTGGCAGGCAGAGTGTGTAACTGGGTACAAGATGACCACTAAATTTGTCTGTCTTTCAAATCAAGTGATCTTTAAAAAAAAAAAAAAAAAAAAAGTCCATCTGAGACTGAAATCAAATGATGCATTTTTTCAATCCCACCTGAGTTTTTGGTCCTCTCTGGTCATAACCTGCAGCCCAGCCCCCCTGACTCCTGTTGTATTAGTGAGCTGAGGACGTCCTCTGTAGAGGCTCTGAGGTTGGTTGGTTCTTCACTGCAGGCAAAGACCTGGGAGCCTCAAAGTCTGCCCACCAAGACTCACATTTTTACACATCCAGTTGTTTTAAGGATACCCTGAGTGAGCAAGCCATTAGCCATTGAGAGGCTGCCTGCTTTGCATTCCTTGCAGAAGATCCCCCAGCATCTGCTGGCTGTTGATAAAGATGGAGCCTATGGCTGTAAGACCCCAAGCTGCTGCTGCCCTTCAGACCTCCCTGACTCCAAGACTTCCCAGGCTGCTGAGCAACGTCACCTAACCCAGAAGCCTCCACTCTATCCCCGTCTCCCCCTCCCTAGTAGTCCGCTCATCTTCTGAGCTGAGACACCCAGGTAGCCTCTGGACAGCCTCCTGCCAGGAGGTGCATTGCCCTGTGAAGCTGGTCTGTGCCCCTGCACTTCCTGCTTATATCTTTTTCCTTCAATCAGCCCCACATCTCTGAGGACCCTACACCTCTGCACAATTCTGTGGTAGTGGGTGATTCTACAAGCCTCTGAGCTTTCTTATATGCTGTTCTTCTTCTAGCCTGCACTCCCTGCTCTTGGTTAATGGGAGTGTCAGCCCCTGTGCAGAACCCCGCCCCCAGATCTCTGTCCACATGTCTCAGCCATCCCAGTCCACAGCATCTGCTCAAATGGCTGTCTTACCTCTGCACTGTCGGCCTCTTAAAAGCACACATAGGTCCTTACATTTCTACCATCAGCGCCTGGGATGTGTTGGGAACTGGGGGTCTGCTGAGGACTCCCCGTAGTGCAGTGTCAGGGCAGGCCCTGTCCTGAACTTCTAGCTGCTCAGTTTAGAGGTCGCTTCAGCTGCTCTGAGGGCATTTCATCATGCACTTGCATCCTTATTTAGATTAGTTGTGTTCTGAGCATAGAGAGCCCAAGCACCTGGACTAGAAAGTTCAGTTCAGTTCAGTTCAGTCGCTCAGTCGTGTCCGACTCTTTGCAACCCCATGAATCGCAGCACGCCAGGCCTCCCTGTCCATCACCATCTCCCGGAGTTCACTCAGACTCACGTCCATCATGTCCATGATGCCATCCAGCCGTCTCATCCTTGGTCGTCCCCTTCTCCTTCTGCCCCCAATCCCTCCCAGCATCAGAGTCTTTTCCAATGAATCAACTCTTCGCATGAGGTGGCCAAAGTACTGGAGTTTCAGCTTCAGCATCTTTGTTTATAAGCTCTGGAGTGTGTGAGACCCCAAAATAGAACTTCTCAGGCTCTAAGTTCTTAGTCGTTTATATATTCATACAACCTGTAATAATTCATAATAGCAATTCAACAAATGAAATTAAAAGACACTTAACTCCTTGGAAGGAAAGTTATGACTAACCTAGACAGCATATTAAAAAGCAGAGACGTTACTTTGCCAATCTAGTCAAGGGTACGGTTTTTCCAGTAGTCATGTATGGATGTGAGAGTTGGACTATAAAGAAAGCTGACTGCTGAAGAATTGATGCTTTCGAACTGTGGTGCCAGAGAAGACTCTTGAGAGTCCCTTGGACTGCAAAGAGATCCAACCAGTCCATCCTGAAGGAAATCAGTCCTGGGTGTTCATTGGAAGGACTGATGTTGAAGCTGAAATTCCCAATACTTTGGCCACCTCATTCGAAGAGCTGACTCATTTGTAAAGATCCTGATGCTGGGAAAGATTGAAGGCAGGAGGAGAAGGGGACGACAGAGGATGAGATGGTTGGATGGCATCACTGACTCAATGGACATGGGTTTGGGTAGACTCCGGCAGTTGGTGATGGACAGGGAGGGCTGGCGTGCTGTGGTTCATGGGGTCGCAAAGAGTCAGACACAACTGAGTGACTGAACTGAACTGAATTCAACAAATGAATTATTATCTGCTCTATATATACAAATCATTTTCTTTCATTCAGTCCCTATATATACATGACCAATTGAAACTTGTCTTTTCAGTGTTATTTTATTAGTATATTTAAAAATATATTAACTAGGTAATATTTCACATCATTACAACACTGGGAGTTTCAATATTTACTTCATAGGCTAACACAAAATACTGTCACTCAATGCTAAAATTAAATGTTTCACTTGCCTTTCTATATTATTTAACCAATTGTCCAAAGTGGTTCAGTTCAAAATTCATTTTAATTTATGAATATGTGCATATTTGTTCAAAACAAAACCAAAGGGAGCTAATTAGTTACCTAGACAAACAAGTCATGTTTACCCCACTTTCAGGTAAACCGAGACCTGCATTTTAATACTAATTAAATTAATTCAGATGTTAGTATGAATTCATCAAAGAAAATTAAGAGAATGCAACAAAATGAGGAAATAAAAGCCACTTATGATCCTATCCTTTAAAGCAGCGTTCCTTGACCTTTTTGGCACCAGGAACCAATTTCATGGAAGACAGTTTTTCCACAGAAGGGATGTGTGTGGAGGGATGGTTTCAGAATGACGCAAGTGCATTACATTTATTGCGTAATTTTTGCTTCTGTTGTTGTTACATTGTGATACACAGTGAAATAATTACATAACAGAATCGGTGGGAGCCCAGGAGCTTGTTTTCCTGCAACTAGGTGGTCCCATCTGGGGGTGATGGGAGACAGTGACACCCACAGTGTGTTGCTTATTTCCAGTCTACTCCGTAATCTTGTTTTGGTGGCTGTCATTGCAGAAAACCCTGCTTCACAACGTAGGGTGTGGAAATGGAAGCAGGCTTTTCAGTGATTTTGTAGCAATCTCAGGATATTCCTCTTTGACTTTAATGAAGAACATGTGGAGATCTGAAGTTGCCTCAGACATACCTTTATGGCTGCTGTCATTTGCGATCTCAAGCAGTTGGTCCTCTTCTAGCTCGGACACAGTCAGTTCACCCGACTTACTCACTAATGGGTCAGAGGTCTATTCCTTCCCATTCTTTTGTGATTGGGAAGTAATGCTCAAACTCTTCTGAAAGCTGGGAGAAGGAAGGTCCTGGCTCAGTCTCTTTCAAAATCTCTGCTAAGGTTTGAGACACGTCAAAATCCCTATGGTCATTCATTGCCCCTATAATTCTGGTTTGGCTCTGAATGCAGCCACTTTATCTGCTGACCTGAATTGAGCACAGTTGTCGTTCTCCCTGAACTGACAGATTGAGTTTGTTGAGCAGGCTGAATATGTCACACAAGTAAGCAAGTTTTGTGACCAATTCTGTGTCACTGAAATGTTTTACCAGTGCTGACTGTTTTTCAAAAAGAAATCTCTGGAGCAGCTCTCGTAACTCAAAAGCCGTGGCAGTAATCTACTTTTAGAAAACCGTCTCACTTCTGTGTATAAGAGAAGACATGTGTGTTCTGTGTCCATATCTTCACAGAGCTGTGTGAACAGACATGAGTTAAGGGCATGTACTTTAATGTGGTTGATAATTTTAATCACGTCCTGAAAAATGCTGTTAAGTTCAGGTGACATTTTTTGGGTAGTCAGCATTTCGCTATGGATGAAACAGTGCATAGGCTCACATTCAGAAGCAACCTCTTTGACCTGATTAGTGAAACCAGAAGGCCGTCAAGTCTTGGCAGCCACTCCATCCATGCATATACCAGCACAAAATGATCAATTCCATTTTCCTGATGTGATCATTCAAAGACTTGAATAGTTGTGCAGCCATGACGTTGGTTGGCAACAAAAGTGCACATAACATATCCCCATGCACATCCCCCAGAAAAATATAAGCACAAAAACAAGCATTGTTGCCTTATTGTCAACATTGGTAGACTGGTACACCTGGATTGTGTACGACAGTGACTCATTAATCCCCTCTAACAACTCTGCCTCATATTGTCTGTTAGTCCCTCAACTTGTCTGTTTCATCAGTGGTGCTGAAAGAGGAACACATGCCACTTTTTGAAATGAAGACACTCGTAAAAGTTCACAAAAAATGTCCTTAGCAGCAGGCAGATCAACTCTTTGCCCATTGTAAAAGACTTCTTAGAATGATATTCTTAGTGCAATACATTTGATGAAGTAGTGGCCTTCAGTAATTTCTTCTATTCTTCAGGGGTTGTTGGTTTTTTGTTTCTTTGTTTCTTTTTTTTTTTGCTTTTGAAAAACTCTAAAGGATTGTCTTTTAATCCAGGGTGCTTGGTTGCCATGTGGCAAAGCAGTTTTGAAGGTTTCATGGCCTCGTTTGATAGCCGATAGCCACATATTACACAAAGTGGGCTTGGAGAGTGTGAATCAGCTGTTATAATAAACCCATAATTTAAGTAGGCACTTCACTTTCACTTTTCACTTTCATGCATTGGAGAAGGAAATGGCAACCCACTCCAGCACTCTTGCCTGGAGAATCCCAGGGACGGGGAAGCCTGGTGGGCTGCTGTCTATGAGGTTGCAGAGAGTCGGACACGACTGAAGCAACTTAGCAGCAGCAGCAGCATGTACATGCTAAGTCTCTTCAGTCGTGTCCCAGTCTTTGCAACCCTACAGACCATAGCCCACCAGGCTCCTCTGTCCATGGATTGTCCAGGGAAGAATACTGGAATGGTTACCATGGCCTCCTCTAGGGGATCTTCCCGACTCAGGGATTGAGTCTGTGGCTCTTAAGTCTCCTGCGTTGGCACCAGGTTCTTCCACTCGCACCACCTGGGAAGCCCAACTTATACAGGACTCTTGGTATTTTCTTTTAAATGCAGCTTTCTTTTTGTTGGCAGCCTTAGAGTTTCCTACTGTCTCATCACTGGGTCTTTCCTCATTTTCAAAAAAGCTCTCCAACAATATTTGTTTTTTACTCATTTTGGCTAGGGTTAACTTGTGGGCTTACCAAAAATGTAACTGAGACAAGTACGCAGTACAGAGAAGAGGCACAGGCAAAAGTGATAAATAAAACAATGGGCAGGCCAATTACAGACTAAAGTAAGTGTTGGATGCTGACTTCAAGCCTGCCATCAGAAGCAGCTTAATTGTCATTTGCCACTCACTGATAGGGTTTGGGCACGAGTCTGCAAGTAGTTGATTTAATGGCCTCTGTGCAGTCGGACCTCTCTGTTAATGATAATCTGTATTTGCAGCCACTCCCCAGCACTAGCAGCACTGCCTCAGCTCCACCTCAGATCACCAGGCATTAGGTTCTCAGAAGGAGTACACAGCCTAGGTCCCTGGCGTGTGCAGTTCACGGTGGGCACTGTGAGAATCTAATGCTGCCACTGATCTGGCCGGAGGCAGAGCTCAGGCGGTAATGTGAGCGACGGGTGGGGAAGGGCTGTAAATGTAGAGGAAGCTCTGCCTGCTTGCCTGCTGCTCACCTCCGACCGTCAGGCCCGCCCAGTTCTTATCAGTCCGTGGCAGGTGGGCTGGGGGTTCGGAACCCCTGCTTTAAAGAAAATCCCAATAATGTTTTGCATTGCCTCTTTTAGTTCTTCTTATACATATGTACACATACACGTATATGCAGATGTAATACGTGTACATGTGTGTATGCACACGTATACATGCCCAGGATTTGTATATATAGATATATTTTTTCCCCTTGTAGGTCAGTAGGGACATCTAGCAATTTACCAAATCCATCCTCTTCTCCCTGAGAGGGACTTCACCACCCAGGGCCCCTGCACTTGGAGTGGCCACGTGACTGGCTCCCACCACGGAAGGGTCGTGACTGTGACAGTCACAGCCAGCACAGCCCGTCTGAGGGTGTGAGGCCTGAGGGGTGGCCGTGGTGGAGCAGGGGATCCACGTGTGGATTTCTGGGCTCTTCCCCTCTGGCTGAGGGGCCAGGGTCCCCACGGTAGCCTTGGGGGACATGTGTTACCGGCGGCCCCTGGGTATCCAGGGGACCGTATGCAGTCTGTGTGTGAAGGGAACACACCTCTCTCGGTGAGCTACTGAACTGAGCAGGAGCCAAGGATGGGGTCCTGCCAAATACCGCAGCTTAACCTACACTAATTACTGTATTATTTTTATTAAATACTGAGACAATACAAAATCACGGTTGTCAGAGTCAATTATAAAAATAATGCACTTTTGAAGCACCCAGCTTTAAAACAGGGGAGTGGAATTTGTCATGAACTTGGAAGTCCCCGTTGGGGTTCTCCCTGGCCTCATCTCATTGTCCCTCCCCCAGGGTCCCCACCACCCAGGATGTGGGTTCTCTTGCATCCCTTGTGCACCTTCAGGGTTTTACTTCCTGCATCTGTATCTCCAGTCGATATGCTGCTTCACGTTGCATGTTTTGAACTTGACGTAAATAGACTGAGATGATATGAATCTTTAGGGACTTGCTTATATCCTGCAACAGTATGCCCTGAGATCCCTGTGGGCTCTTGTACGAAGTTTAATTGATTTTTTCGTCACTGCATGGCGCTCCATAGTTTGAAGAGACCAAAATGTGTCGGTTCAGTCTCCTTTCAGTAGGCATTTAAGCTGTTTCTTGTTCCTACTGTTATGATCCAGGCTGCCATGCGTGCTTTTCACCAGCTCCTTGGGTATGTGGTGGATGAAGAGGCATCTCTCTAGGGTGTATTCCTCAATATAGGAATTCCTAGATATGGGATTCCTGGGACCGAGGGTCCATGACATTTTAGACAGAATGGCCAAGAACAGCCTCTCTGACACAGGGCACACTGGAGCAGCGGGAGCTGAGACCCCCTTTCAATCATCCAGGCAAGAGGTGTGGCCGACCTAGGGTGGGAAGGGCAGAGGTTTTGAGGGAGGATTAGATGGAGAGACTGTATTTTCAAGTAAAGTCTAAAGGATTGGCTGATGTGGGGTGTGAGAGTGAGAATGGACTAGAAGCTGACACGTGGATTTTCATGTCCAAGTCGAGCTCTGTGAGGCCAGAGAGCAGAGGAAGCTCAAGCCCTGGACTTGGGCCACATGAGGCCTGGGATGCCCTTGGACGCCTGGATTCATTTGCCTCAGCTGCTGTCACCGAGGATGAGAGACTGGATGGCTTAAACAGCAGACATTTCTTCCCATAGTTCTGAAGGCCAGGAGGTGCCAGACCAGGGCGCAGGCTGATGTGGCTGCTGGTGAAGGCTCTCATCCCAGCTGGCAGACTCCAGCTTTTTATCCGCACATGGCCTTTCCTCTGTGCCCTCATGGGGTGAAGAGGGCGAGATCCCTGAGGCCACTTTCTCTTCTTATAAGGACACCAGCCCTGTTAGATCAGGATCCCAATCTTTATGATCTAATATAACTTCCATTTCCTTCCTATCTCCAAATGCAGTCACCCTGGGGATTAGGGCTTCGATATATGAATTTTGGAGGGACACAGTTTGGTGTACAGCAGTCCCCAAGGTGAGATGCTGAATCAGGAGCTGACCCAGGGACGGGAATCCAGGGGAGGTCAGTACTCAGATGGGGTTTACTGGGGGGAGCCAATGTGACACCCAGAGAGTGGGCATGGATGGGGAAGCGAAGCGGCCTCAGGGCTGGAGGCATGTCAGCAAGCAGAGAGCAGGAGGCCGAGAAGGATCCAGAGAGGAAGACCCAGAAGGGCCGTTGAGTGGGAAGGAGGCTGACCAGAGCCAGAGCGTGATGTCCTGTCACCATGCCCCACACAGGATGTGGTCAAAGAAGAGCCTGATTGCCTCTGAGCTTCTGTGGGAGCCATGGGTGCAAGTGACAAGGGTAGCATGGGTGAGAGGTGGGAGCACCGTGGAGCATGGTGGCTGCTCCTCTTGCAGCCTTGCAGACCTTGCATGAGTGCTTCTCATTTAGGAACCTGCAGCCTGTCAGGAAAGCAGTCTTGAAGTGTCATTGCATGCTTCTTCCCCATTTCTGGAGGAGAATGAAGAGAAGGGCGCAGGGGAGGCAGCCACTGCTCTCCGGCAATCTCTGCTCCTTTGTCCAGTCCCCATCCACACGCATCCTTTGATGCACATCGAAAGGAGCAGGCAACACCACACCATCCATTGTGTGGCTGAAGATGGTTCACTTCTCACAAACTGCAGAGACACGAACTCCATGAGGCGCAAGACCCATCTGGAACTTTGCTCATCCCTCACCTGGTTGGCTTGTGACCATCTTTGATGAACTGTAACTTGTGGACTGAATTAAGAGCTTATTCACGCTTAGCCTTCTGTATGTTCTGTGACAAGGAAGGGAGAAGAGTACTCTTTGGTTCATCTTACCGTAGATAAATAACAAAGCAAAGGAGAAAATCTGCAAATCATTGTGGCCTTGAACCTGGCCTCTGGTGGACACTCTGGTTTGAGTGTTTGTAACACCTGCCCTGCTCCACTTCCCACTCACCCAGCACCCAGACCTTCACATTCAGATTCTGTGCCATTAACTCAGTATCCTTTTCTGCCTTTCATATGCTGGGCAATTGCTGGTTTAACAGTTGTGAAATTTACTGTGCACTTCCTTCAAATTTCTGCTGGCAAAAATCTTGTAGTTCTTTGGATGTGTGTGGGACCTCTTCCCAGGCCATCTTCCTAGTTACAAATCTGAAAACTAAAAAGAGCTGGGCATACCTGCACAGACAAGGTCACTGCTGGGTCTTCAGAAAACAGGGTACTAGTCTCAGTCACGGAGAAGGCAGTGGCAACCCACTCCAGTACTCTGGCCTGGAAAATCCCGTGGACAGATGAGCCTGGTAGGCTGCAGTCCATGGGGTCACGAAGAGTCAGACACGACTGAGCGACTTCCCTTTCACTTTTCACTTTCATGCATTGGAGAAGGAAATGGCAACCCACTCCAGTGTTCTTGCCTGGAGAATCCCAGGGACGGGGGAGCCTGGTGGGCTGCCGTCTATGGGGTAGCACAGAGTCAGATGCGACTTAGCAGCAGCAGCAGCCTCAGTCAAGGGAGGAGGGGCCGCTTCTGCTGGCTCGGGAGACTCAAGGCCCCCACATTCATCAGAACCTACCTCAGTGTTCTCACGATCTCATGCAGCTGTCAAGCCCTCACTCTTTCTGCTCACTGTCTGACCCCATTCATGGGAATCCTGGCAAAACTTTAAGCTTGCACAAATCAGCCACTCACAGCATCAAAAAGGTCTGAATTTGGAATCAACAGCATAGCTATATGAACTCAGAGGTTCCTAAAGGGTGCTCTGACTCCACAGCTGTACCTGGAGCTGAGCCCCTCACCCCTTTTTATCCAGTGTGGTTGCCTGGTGCAGCAGGAAGGAGAGCCTCTCACAGTCCTGTTGGTTCTCCCACAGCAGCCAAGAACCAATTTCATCTCTGTGCTGCTGCATTCCTGGCACCGTGCCCAGTACCACCTGGACCCATTAACATTGGGTGAAGAAGACGGAAGTCACTCCAGTATTCCCAGAAGGGATGGGAGCTAGAGCTTTAGGAAGTTGCAGAAGTGGTACCCTGGCAGGAGCTGTGCTCAGTGGGGAGAGGAGTCACCAGCACTCACTGGGCATTCTTCTTGCAGTCTCAGGAGTCTAGGATCACCTCCACCACCAACTACCCAGTGGCCAGATCACCCCAGCAGGCATGTCTCAGGGGGCTGCCCCAAACTTCCAGCCAGCCTCACACCTGCAGGCTGCCCAGACATCTGCTCGCAGTGCTCCATAGAAAACTGGCCTGAGCTGCTCCTCCAAATCTTACATGAACACCTCTTACTGGAGACCATCCCAGATCAGTGACCAGGACAGGGCTTCCAGGAGCAGCTCCGTGGGTTCCTCTCCTGTGTTACAGGCAGGGTGTGTGACGACATCAGGCAAAAAGGCACATGGATGCTGGATGTGGACCAGGCAGGGCTAGTGGTGATTGTACTGAACACACCTTTCATTGCAGTGCTTTTCTCAGTCAACAGTCCTTCGGTGAAACCCTCTCACATCAGTTGTGTGTGCACATCCATTCTCTTTACTGGCTGAGTCATTTCCAGACATGGATTGCCGTAACTCAACCAGCCATTTGATGAGTCAGCTTGGTCCTGAATGCCTCCCTCCCTGAAGATCAGACACTGGGAGCACTCCTAGCTCTCCATTCTCTGTCACTCGTGGGGGAGGGCATCTCATCTCTCACCTGTACTGCTGCAGTCACCCTCTAATATTCTTTCTGCCGTCAACTTGGCCCAGTTCTAATGGTCTCTACTATTTCACCAGAGTAATTGTTCTTAAATGCAAACGTTTAATTTTTCTGCAATAGAAATCCCACCCTTTTAGATTGTCACAGAACCCCTGTTTGAGTTTCCTGAGACATACAGCAAATAACCACTATCTATTTCACATATGGTAATGTAAATTTCCATGTTACTCTTTCCATGCATCTCACCCTCTCCTCCCCTCTCTCCATGTCCATATGTTCTCTATGTCTCTTTCTCCATTGCTGCCCTGCAAATAAATTCTTTGGTACCATCTTTCTAGATTCCATATATATGCGTTAGCATACACTATTTATCTTTCTCTTTCTGACTTACTTCACTCCATATAGTAGGCTCCAGATTCATCCACCTCATTAGAACTGACTCAAACACATTCCTTTTTATGGCTGAGTATATTCCATTGTGTATATGTACAACATCTTTATCCATTCATCTGTTGATGGACATCTAGGTTGCTTCTTTGTTCTAGCTATTGTAAATAGTGCTGCAATGAACAATGGGATAGATGTGTCTTTTTTCAGTTTTGGTTTCCTCAGAGTATATGCCTAGGAGTGGGATTGCTGGGTCATATGGTGGTTTTATTCTAGTTTTTTGAGTAATCTCCATACTATCTTCCATAGTGGCGTAGATATTTTTCTACAATAAAAATCTGATCCAGCCCCACTCCTATTGAAAATGCTTCAGTGACTGGTCTTTGCCCCCGGGATAAAGTCCAGACTTCATGGCACACTTCACAAGACCCTTCAAGCGATGCTCTCTCTCAACATTTCCCTCTCCCTGAATCCTTCAGCTTCCCTAACAAGGCCTCTCCTGACTCCTCCCCTCTGGACTTGACTCACATCTAACTGCTGTCAGTGCTCAAATGTGCCATATAATGATACTTCCAGGTTTATTCAAGTGCTGTCCTCTCCCTGCTCACCTCCTCCTAATTCTGCCAAAATTGCTTTACTCTGCTCTGAGGTCTCAGCCTAAGTGAGACATCCTCCAGAAAGCACCTCTGATCATCCTCCCAGCCTGAGTTAGAGCCTCACCTGGGTCCCTCGTCAGACCCTGATTCATGCACAACACTTAGGTCTCATTGTTGTCCTCTGACCTCCTGTCTCTCTTCTCTGCAGTAGTTAGCTGGTTGCTGGCGGTAATCGATCCAGACACTTACTCGGGCTCTTTCTTTTCCCCTCACTCAGCCTTCTTAGCCCTTGGCCTTTTCATGTTCATGCTTGTTACCTCATGTCTGCAGCCCCAGGTATCACGTCTGCATTGTAGTCAGTAAGAATGGGGAACAGCAGCACAAGGCAGCTCACCTCTTACATCTCTATAAAAATCCTTGGCAGACACCTCCCAGCAGAGTTCAGCCCAGATCTGAGCAGAGGAATGACGCCTAGAGATTTCGCGAAGGAGGAAGAGGTGCTCTTTAGAGGAGAGGAGTAGAGCAGCACTGGAGTAAGAGAATGCACTGCCTCTCTGAAGAAGTGAGAGCGGCGGACACCCTGCCGTGCGTTAGATACTGCTTCTCCCACCACCCCCAGAAAGAAGAGGGATTCAGGAAGGATGGAGAGGTCAGCTCTGTGAATGGGTACAGAGCAGTGACCTTGGATTTATCTGCATCAAGGTCGTTGGTCATCTTAAAAACAGCTACTTTGTAGAGCAGTGCTCACAAAAGCCATCTTGCAGGGAGTCATAGTGAAGGTTCACAAATGTAACATCTCTTGTCCTCCAACCTTTGTCTGAATTGTCTGCACATACTATAGTTGGTAACAGAATACAAAATAGTGCTAATAAGTTTTTTATTAATACATCCAAAATGTCAGTCATATAAAATTTTTATATTACGATTTGTTATATTTGGACAAACTTCTGGTGAGCTGTAACCTCTTGGAAGATTAGTTGAGGCAGCCTTTGGACTAACTTCCTTCTACATATTTCTATAAAAATAAACTAACTAAAACTAACTGTATAAATTACCAGTTAGCTTAGAGGACTGGGTATTTCCATTGGTTCTTTCTGTTTCTTTCTGCATTTAATAGCCAGGAAATTCAACATTGTCACCTGCAAAACGTAAATGAGATCTTCAGCTTATGGCAATATGGTAGACAAAACATTACAGGAAAGTTCTCACTCTAAAGCACTTAAAGTATGGGTAATTTACCTTAAATCCTTTCGAAATTGTATTTACTGTTTGTTTTAGATAACTAATGCATTTGAACAGTTCAAAACTTAAAAGAAAAAGACACTTAAAGCATTGAACCCCCTTCTGTGCTGTCTACCCAATTCCTCCCTGACCCGTTAGTTTCTTATTTACCCTTCCAACCTTTGTGTAAATAGATGAAGTAAACATTTATATATATATATTTTTTTTTTTTCTGTCCTTACTGAAAATGTGGCATTATGAATATTTCATACCTGGCTTATTTCACTCCTAGGGTATGCTGGAGACCTTCCCATGGCCCCTTCATTATTCCTTCATGCCCATCAGAACATTATGTCACGGGGGAGTGGACTGTAGTTTATTTAAATATTCTCTTATAGGTGGGCATTTAGCTCATTTCATTATTTTGCTGTTATAAACAGTGCTTCAATGACCATCTTGTACCTACCGCATATTTATTATTGTTTAATCACTAAGCCACGTCCAACTCTTTATGACCCCATGGACTGCAGCATGTCAGGCTTTCCTGTCCATCACCATCTCCTGGAACTTGCTCAAACTCATGCCCATTGAGTTGGTGATGCCATCCAACCATCTCATCCTCTGTATCCCCCTTCTCCAGTCTTTCCCAGCATCAGGGCCTTTAGCAATGAATCAGCTCTTCACATCAGGTGGCCAAAGTATTGAAGCCTCAGCTTCAGCATCAGTCCTTCCAATGAATATTCAGGACTGATTTCTTTTAGGATGGACTGGTTGGATCTCCTTGTAGTCCAAGGGACTCTCAAGAGTCTTCTCCAACACCACAGTTCAAAAGCATCAGTTCTCTGGTGCTCAGCTTTCTTTATGGTCCAGCTCTCACATCCATACATGACTACTGGAAAAACCATAGCTTTGACTATAAAGACCTTTGCTGGCAAAGTAATGTCTCTGCTTTTTAATACACTGTCTAGGTTTGTCATGTTTATAGGTATTTCTGTAAGATAAATTCCCAGAAGTGGGGTGGCTGAATCACAGGATGAGGGTGTTGTAATTTTGGTGAATCCTGGGAAATTGCCTTGCTTGCTTGCTTAGGGAATATATCATTCCATACTTTAACCAGCCAGCAGCTAAGCAAGACTGTTCACCCACTAACTTGGTAACCAGGTGGTTGCCAACTTCTGTATTTTGACCCTCTGATATATATAAAATGGTTTCGCAGATTTTTTTCTAATATATTTGTAAATTGCATTTCTTTTGTGAATAAAATCAAGCATCTTTTCATATGTTTCTTATGTTTCATGGACGTTTATAATTCTTTTTTTGTGAGCTCTCTGTTCATGTCCTTTCCTATGTGTCTTTTGAACAGTTAGTCTTTTTTTCCTTATTGGTTCTGGGCAAAAAACATACACACTGCACACGCATGCACATGCACCACACAGGAGAAAACAGACATGCCACCTCTCATATCTGCTCTGTGTGCCCAGAGGGGAGCCATGGCTGCTTGTGGCCCACAGTTAAGGCCTCCATCCTACGAGGATGTCACCTCACCCAAGACTCTACCCTCCTGGGGGCACCCCCATCCAGCGAGTATAACAGCTCAAGCCCTTACTGATACCCACCAGGGTTCTTCAGTTCAGTTCAGTCGCTCAGTCGTGTCCGACTCTTTGCGACCCCATGAATCGCAGCACGCCAGGCCTGCCTGTCCATCACCAACACCCGGAGTTCACTCAGACTCGTGTCCATCGAGTCAGTGATGCCATCCAGCCATCTCATCCTCGGTCGTCCCCTTCTCCTCCTGCCCCCAATCCCTCCCAGCATCAGTCTTTTCCAATGAGTCAACTCCTCGCATGAGGTGGCCAAAGTACTGGAGTTTCAGCCTTAGCATCATTCCTTCNCATAACTTTTCTTCCAAGGAGTAAGCGTCTTTTAATTTCATGGCTGCAGTCACCATCTGCTGTGATTTTGGAGCCCAAAAAAATAAAGTCTGAGACTGTTTCCCCATCTATTTCCCATGAAGTGATAGGACCAGATGCCATGATCTTCGTTTTCTGAATGTTGAGCTTTAAGCCAACTTATTCACTCTCCTCTTTTACTTTCATCAAGAGGCTTTTTAGTTCCTCTTCACTTTCTGCCATAAGGGTGGTGTCATCTGCATATCTGAAGTTATTGATATTTCTCCTGGCAATCTTGATTCCAGCTTGTGCTTCTTCCAGTCCAGCGTTTCTCATGATGTACTCTGCATAGAAGTGAAATAAGCAGGGGGACAATATACAGCCTTGACGTACTCCTTTTCCTATTTGGAACCAGTCTGTTGTTCCATGTCCAGTTCTAACTGTTGCTTCCTGGCCTGCATACAGATTTCTTAAGACGCAGGTTAGGTGGTCTAGTATTCCCATCTCTTTCAGAATTGTCCACAGTTTATTGTGACCCACACAATCAAAGGCTTTGGCATAGTCAATAAAACAGAAATAGATATTTTTCTGGAACTCTTGCCTTCCCAATCAAAAAAAGTTGACTAGAGACCAGACAAGAAATGCAGGCAAGGTTTTATTGGAATCCCTGCTGCTGCAGGTGGGAGTGATAAACAACAGGTTCCCGTGCTCACTGGCTTGCTAACTGAGGGGTAAGCGTGTTCCTTATATGAGGTGAGGGTAGGGGTATGTGTGTGTGCAGGGGGCATGTGCAGTACCCTGCTTTGGCTCTCTTTAGAAATGGCAGTTTGGTTTTTCTGTCTTTTGTATCTTTTTGTCCAGAATTTGCCCTAACTACAGGAAGTAGCAGTTTGGTTTTTCTGTCTTTTGTATCTTTTGTCCAGAATTTGCCCTAACTACACCTGCATGGGGTTGTTTTTAGTCCCATACAGTTTCTTTGTATATTATTGCTTGAGGAGAGATGTCCAGGTCCAAGTATTGCGGCCCTGCAGCAAAGGGTCCCAGATTCCAGCCTACCCCATTACCACCGAGTGGGCATCTCTGAAGGGCCACCCCCACTCCCATGCCACCTGCCAGTTCAGCCGAGGCACTCTTGCACCTTCATCCCACAGCGTGCCTCCCCTCATATTTTCTCATGAACAGAACTACCTCAGAGATGATGCCTCACATGTGATAGAAATTGCAAACATTTTCCCAGTTGACATTTGCCTTTTGATATTTTGTATAAATAGAAGTCTCCCTGGGATTTCCCTTACATTGCATGGTTTTGTCTCATTGTTCATGTACCAGTTACTGAGGCGGTGGGGTGGGGTGGAGGCCTGCAAGTGCCCCTCCCCTCCCTGCTGTTATGTTTCAGAGCCTCCCTGGTTATTCTTAGTTTACCAAATGAACATTAAACTCTACATGTCTGACTCCAAGAAGGAAAAAAAAATGCTTATATTTATGAGGTCAGATTAAATTTACAAATTAGCTATGGAGAAATGGTGATGTTGAGTGTTCCAAACTAAGAACATAGAGTATGCAGTTCTACTTTTGTGCCTTTTGGGAACATAGTTATCCCACAGATTGTTTTACACATCTCTTTTAAGTTCATTTCTCAGTATTTTTCTTTTAGTTGCAATTATAAATGGAATATTATCTTCCATTATGTCTTCTAACTTATTTTTGTTTATATTTGAAGGTTATTTTTCACGGATGTCAATTCTGTATCCTTTGTATTGGGGCTATTCACAGACTATGTCCAGCTCTCTGCCTCCCTCTAGTGGGAACATGGATGCATTACTCCCCCGGCCCCTGTGGCTGGATGGGCCGTTTGACGAGTTTTTGCCATGGGGTTGTGAACCCAAGTGAGGTGACACTTCTGAGTCAGAGTGTTTGATCCTTCATTGGAGATGCTCCAGGACTTTCTGTCCCTCTGACACACTGAAGGGCAGTTTTTAAGAGTAGCTGCAGAGCTGGAGCTGACCCACAGCAGATAATTGGGCTGAGCAGAAAAAACAAAGCTTTGTTGTGGTGGTCTCACAGGTTTGGAGGCTGTTGCCATAAAATAGCAGGCATTCTTCTGTGAATAGCCCATGTCAGTGTGCTTATCTGAGTGTCTCAGAGTAATTTCTGGTTTAGAGTTTTTACTTTTTATCTAATATGCATATATTCATATTTCTTATGTCTTGTTGTAATATGTGCCTGGGATTTGTTTTAACCGGGTCTAGTAAGCCACACACACGCACACAAAAATGACTGTCATGAAGCAAGAAAGTTTTCCTCCCAGTTCTGTAGAGGCGGGAGGCCTAGCACACAGGGTCACCCGAGGAAGCATCAGGGTCAGAAAGAAAAGGAAGAAAGGGGAGCACGTCGACACAGACACAGGATATGCTCTTGTCGCTGCAAGAAGGAGCGGGCAAGGCAGGGTCTTTGGTTTAGGACTGAGTCGCTTCAGCAGGCTGCAGCGTGGAGGGGCTGCCCCTGAGCCACCTCTGGCCCTGGACGATTGCCCAGAGCAGGAGGGCCGCATAGCGGAGGTGGCCGGGGCTGTGGGCTCTGGATTAGCTTGCTTCCCTTACTGAAAGGCATACTTGCTGGGGAGTCACTTGTCATTACTAAAAGCTGAGCGTTCTGGAAAGAGTGAGCTGTCACAGGTCAGCAAGACCTCAAAAATACAGAAAGTAAACAGTATGATGAACCCATCTCCACTATGAACGGAGCTCCTTAGCATCATAAAGTGGCCTTTCTCATCTTCCTTAATGCCTTTTGGCCTAAATTCTGCTTTATTTGATATAAGATTATGACCGCCTGTATTGTCTTTTGTTGTTATTATTATTGTTACTGTTTTATCTCTGCCTGATAAACCTGGTAAACCATGGTTCCTCCCCTTTAGTTATAATCTTTCTGAATCACTTCGCTCTGAATATAGCTCCCATATACAGCACAAGTTGGTCCTTGCTTTTTAAAATAACATGAAAAATCCTTTTCTTTAACTAGCTGCATTAAGCCTATTTAAATTTATTGCTATGACAGATATGGTTGGTCTTAATTCTGTCATATCACATTTTCTATTTATATATAAATATTTAAATGACTTTCACTATATTTTATTAGCTTTTTATTTTTAAATGTTTTTTCTGCTGTTTAGAACACTGCTTTTTATCTAGTGTTTACTTTTTGAAATTCTACTTTTATGTACTACTATCCTCTTTCCCTTTTTCCTTTATTTAATATACTTATTTTTTATTGAAGTAGAATTAATTTACAATATTGTGTTTCAAGTGTACAGCAAAGTGATTCAGTTATATATATGTATTATTTTTGAGATTCTTTTCCATCATACGTCATTAGAAGATATTGAGTATAATTCCCTGTGCTATACAGTAGGTCTTTGTTGTTTACCTATTTTATATGTCAGTTCAGTCCAGTTCAGTCACTCAGTCGTGTCCAACTCTTTGTGACCCCATGAATCGCAGCACGCCAGACCTCCCTGTCCATCACCAACTCCCGGAGTTCACTCAGACTCACGTCCATCGAGTCAGTGATGCCATCCAGCCATCTCATCCTCTGTCGTCCCCTTCTCCTCCTGCTCCCAACCCCTCCCAGCATCAGAGTCTTTTCCAATGAGTCAGCTCTTCGCATGAGGTGGCCAAGGTACTGGAGTTTCAGCTTTAGCATCATTCCCTGCAAAGAAATCCCAGGGCTGATCTCCTTTAGGATGGACCGGTTGGATCTCCTTGCAGTCCAAGGGACTCTCAAGAGTCTTCTGCAAAACCACAGTTCAAAAGCATCAATTCTTTGGCGCTCAACTTTCTTCACAGTCCAACTCTCACATCAATTACATGACCACTAGAAAAACCATACATGGCCTTGACTAAATGGACCTTAGTCGGCAAAATAATGTCTCTGCTTTTAAATATGCTGTCTAGGTTGGTCATAATATATGGTAGTGAGTATATATTAATTCCAAACTTGCAGCTTACCTTTCCCCCCATCCCATTGTCTCCTTTGGTAACCATAAGTTTGTTTTCTGTGTCTGTGAGTCTGTTTCTGTTTTGTAAATAAGTTCATTTGTATCCTTTTTTTTTTAGAGTCCAGGTATAAGTGATATAATGTGGTATTTGTCTTTCTCTGACTGAGTCTGAGGATCTCTAGCTCCATCCATGTTGCTGCAAAAGGCATTACTTCATTCTTTTTATGGCTAAGTAAGATTCCATTGTGGGGCTTCCCCAGTGGCTCAGTGGTAAAGAATCGCCTGCCACTGCAGGAGACACAGGTTCAAGCCCTGGGTCGAGACGATCCCCTGGAGAAGGAAATGGCACCCCACTCCAGTATTCTTGCCTGGGAAGTCTCACAGACAGAGGAGCCTGGCAGGCTGCAGTCAGTGAAGTTGCCAAGAGTCAGATATGACTGAGCAACCAAACAACAAAATATTCACACACACACACACACACACACACACACACACCACATCTTCTCTACCCATGTCAGTGGACATTTAGGTTGCTTCTCTGTCTTGGTTATTGAAAAGAGTGGAGCTATAAACACTGGGGTGCAAGGATCTTTTCAAATTAGAGTTTTCTTCAGATATGCCCAGCGTGGGATTGCAGGAACATATGGTAAGTCTATTTTTAGTTTTTTTAAGGAACCTCCACACTGTTATCCACAGTGGCTGTACCAATTTATATTCCCACTAACAGTGTAGGAGGGTTCTCTTTTCTTCACACCCTCTCCATCATTTATTGTTTGTAGATATTTTGCTGATGGCCATTCTGATCAGTATAAATTGATACCTCATTGTGGTTTTGATTTGATTTGCATTTATCTAATAATTAGTGATGTTGAGTATTTTTCCATGTGTTGGTTGGCCATCTATATATCTTCTTTGGAGAAATATCTATGTAGATCTTCCACTCATTTTTTTTATTGGATTGCTTGTTTCTTTTTTATATTGAGCTGCATAACCTGCTTGTATATTTTGGATATTAATCCTTTGTCAGTTGTTTCATTTGTAAATATTTTCTCCCATTCTGTCCTGTTTATGGTTTCCTTTGCTGTACAAAGGCTTTTAAGTTTAATTAGGTCCCCCTTGTTAATTTTTGTTTATATTTCCATTACTCTAGGGGATGGATCAAAGAAAATATTAAAGTGATTTATGTCAGAGAGTGTTCTGCCTATATTTACCTCTAGGAGTTTTCTAGAATCTGGTCTTATATTTAGATCTTTAATCTATTTTGAGTTTACTTTGTTGATGCTGTTAGAGAATGTTCTAATTTCATTATTTTACATGTAGCTGTCCAGTTTTTCGAGCATTGCTTATTGAAGAAACTGTCTTTTCTTCCTTGTATATTCTTGCCTCCTTTGTTGTGGATAAATTGACGATATGAGCGTGGGTATATTTCTGGGCTTTGGAATTCCTAGCCACAGCAATCAGAAAAGGAAAAGAAATAAAAGGAATCCAAACTGGAAAAGAAGTTAAGCTGTTTGCAGATGATGATGCTGTACATAGATGCTACCAGAAAGCTACTAGAGCTCATCAATGAATTCATTAAAGTTGCTGGGTACAAAGTTAATACAGAGAAATACACTAATAACAAAAGATCAAAAAGGGAAATTAATGCCACATGATGAATATAATTAATACTGCTATATGTTATATATGAAAGTTGTTAAGAGAATAAATCCTAAGAGTCCTCGTTAAAAGGAAAAATATTTTTTCTATTTCTTTAATGTTATATTTATATGACATAATCAGTTCAGTTCAGTTCAGTCGCTCAGTCGTGTCCAACTCTTTGCGACCCCATGGTCGCAGCACGCCAGGCCTCCCTGTCCATCACCATCTCCCAGAGTTCACTCAGACTCACGTCCATCGTGTCCGTGATGCCATCCAGCCATCTCATCCTCTGTCGTCCCCTTCTCCTCCTGCCCCCAATCCCTCCCAGCATCAAAGTCTTTTCCAATGAATCAACTCTTCGCATGAGGTGGCCAAAGTACTGGAGTTTCAGCTTCAGCATCATTCCTTCCAAAGAAATCCCAGGGTTGATCTCCTTCAGAATGGACTGGTTGGATCTCCTTGCAGTCCAAGGGACTCTCAAGAGTCTTCTCCAACACCACAGTTCAAAAGCATCAATTCTTCAGCGCTAAGCCTTCTTCACAGTCCAACTCTCACATCCAAACATGACCACAGGAAAAACCATAGCCTTGACTAGACGGATCTTAGTCGGCAAAGTAATGTCTCTGCTTTTGAATATACTATCTAGGTTGGTCATAACTTTTCTTCCAAGGAGTTTTGCTAAACTTACTGTGGCATTTCATGATATATGTAAATCATTATGCCGAACACCTTCAACTTATGTAGTACTGGTGCTGCTGCTAAGTCATTTCAGTCGTATCCGACTCTGTACGACCCCATAGATGGCAGCCCATCAGGCTCCCCCGTCCCTGAGATTCTCCAGGCAAGAACACTGGAGTGGGTTGCCATTTCCTTCTCCAATGCATTAAAGTGAAAAGTGAAAGTGAAGTCGCTCAGTCGTATCCGACTTTTAGCGACCCCCATAGATTGCAACAGCTCCTCCATCCATGGGATTTTCCAGGAAAGTATGTAGAACTATATGTCATTTATATCTCAACAAAACTGGAAGAGAAACAAAAAGTTAAAAAAAAAAATTTAAGAAATTACCATCGCATCAAAAAGAATAAAATGCCTAGGAATGAACCTACCTAAGGAGACATTGGAATGGTGCTAAAGCTGAAACTCCAGTACTTTGGCCACCTCATGTGAAGAGTTGACTCATTGGAAGAGCTCTGATGCTGGGAGGGATTGGGGGCAGGAGGAGAAGGGGACGACAGAGGATGAGGTGGCTGGATGGCATCACTGACTCAATGGACGTGAGTCTGAGTGAAATCTGGGAGTTGTTGATGGACAGGGAGGCCTGGCATGCTGCAATTCATGGGGTCACAAAGAGTCAGACATGACCGAGCAACTGAACTGAACTGAAGGAGACATAAGACCTGTACTATGAAAAATATAAGTCCCTGATGAAAAAAAATAAAAGCTGACACAAACAGATAGAAATACATATCTTGTTCTTGGAGAGGAAGAATCAATATTGTTAAAATGACCATATAACCCAAGGCAGCCTACAGATGCAGTGCAATTTCCTGTCAAATTAAAATGGCATTTTTGGCAGAACTAAAACAACAAAAAAAATTTAATTTGTATGGAAACACAGAAGACCCCTAAATACCCAAAACAGTCTTAAGAAAAAAGAACATAGTTGGAGATATCATGCTTCCTGACTTCAGACCATATTACAAAGCTGCAGTCATCAAAATAGCATGGTACTGGCACAAGAACAAACATATAGATCAATGGAACTGGTTAGTTTTGTGATTTAAAATATCTTTCTGATATTTAGAAGTTATATTTTTATCTAGTGATTATTTTAAAATTTCTGCCTTGATGTCTTATCCTTTCCCTTTTTCTTATAGTTGGTGTCAGTGATCTGCCTCAATAAAACTAGTTTATATCTTCTTCCTCTTCCCACTCTCCCTTCTACCATCCAATTTAGTGAGTAGTATATCATTCACATGTTTCTAGTGTTTTCCTTAGTCCTGTTACATATGTTCACCCTCCACTCTTGGGCGACGGATCAGCCCCAGGGCAGCCAGTGGCAGCATGTTGGGTGCCCTCCAACATCGGTTCCAGTCTTCTCCAGACCCCCTTCCCAGCCACTCTAGCGGGACCTCTGCCTCAACCCCTGGGCAGCACTTTGACCACCATCCAACAGCCAGTGAAGGTTTACACACTAAATGAGGACCAGCAGTGGGACAACCAGGGCCCCGGCTGTGTCACCCAGCTCCGTGGAGCAGCTGAAGGGCATCTCCCTGCTAGTCAGAGCCTGAAAAACGTGGCCCACTGGAGAAGAATGCAAACCACTTCAGGATTTGCCTTGAGAACCCCACGAACAGCATGAAAGGAAAAAGATGTGATACTACTGTAGAAAAGCAGGGAAATAGCTCCAGAAAGAATGGAGAGGCTGAGCCAAAGTGGAAACAACACCCAGTTGTGGATTTGTCTGGTGGTGAAAGTAAAGTCCAATGCTGTAAAGAACATTGTTGCCAAGGAACCTGGAATGTTAAATCAATGAATCAAGGTAAATTGGATGTGGTCAAACAGGAGATGGCAAGAATGAACACTGACATTCTAGGATATAATGAACTAAAACGGATGGAAATGGGTGAATTTATTTCAGATGACCAGTGTGTCTACTACTGTGGGCAAGAATCCCTTAGAAGAAATGGAGTACCTCTTAAGGTCAACAAAAGAGTCTGAAATGCAGTACTTGGATGCAATCTCAAAAATGAAAGAATGATCTCCATTCGCTTCCAAGGCAAACCATTCAACATCACAGTAATCCAAGTCATGCCCCAACCACTAATGCTGAATAAGCTGAACGATTCTCTGTAGACCTATGAGGTCTCCTAGAACTAACACCAAAAAAAAGATGTCCTTTTCATTTTAGCAGACTGGAATGCAAAAGTAGGAAGTCAAGAGATACCTGGAATAACAGGAAAGTGTGGCCTTGGAGTACAAAATGAAGCTAGGCAAAGCCTAACAGAGTTTTGCCAAGAGAACACACTGGTCATAGTGAACACCCTCCTCCAACAACACAAGAGATGACTCTACACATGGGCAGCAGCAGGTTGTCAATACTGAAATCAGATTGATTATATTCTTTGTTTCTGAAGATGGAGAAGCTCTATACCATCAGCAAAAAACAAGACCTGGAGCTGACTGTGGCTCAGATCATAAACTCCTTATTGTGAAATTCAGGCTCAAACTGAAGGCAGTAGGGAAAATCACTAGTCCATTCAGGTATGACCTAAATTAAATCCCTATGATTATACAGCAGAGGTGATGAATAGATTCAAAGGTCTAGATCTGGTAGGCAGAGTTAGTGAAGAACTATGGATGGTGGTTCATACTATTATACAGAAGGTGGAGACTAGAACCATCCCCAAGAGAAAGAAATGCAAGAAGACAAAGTGGTTATCAGAGGAGGCCTTACAAATAGCTGAGAAAAGAAGAGAAGTGAAAGGCAAAGGAGAAAAGGAAAGATATACCCAACTGAATGCAGACATCCAGAAATAGCAAGGAGGGATGAGAACATCTTCTTCGGTGAACATGCAAAGAAATAGAGAAAAACAATAGAATAGGAAAGACTAGAGATCTCTTCAAGAAAATTAGAGATACCAAGGTAACATTTCATGCAAAGAAGGGTACAATAAAGGACCTAACATGAGCAAAGGAGATTATGAAGTGGCAAGAATACACAGAACAACTATACAGAAAAGGTCTTAATAAACTGGATAACCACAATGGTATGGTTACTCACCTAGAGCCAGCCATCCTAGAATGTGAAGTCACGTGGGCCATAGGAAGCATCACTACAAACAAAGCTAGTGGAGATGATGGAATTCCAGTTGAGCTATTTCAAATCCTGAAAGATGATGCATTTAAAGTGCTGCACTCAATATGCCAGCAAATTTGGGAAACTCAGCAGTGGCCACAGCACTGAAAAAGGTCAGTTTTCATTCCAATCCCAAAGAAGGGTAATGCCAGAGAAAGTTCAATTGCATTCATTTCACATGCTAGCAAGGTATTGCTTAAAATCCCTCAAGCTAGGCTTCAGCAATACATGAACTGAGAACTTCCAGATGTACAAGCTGGATTTAGAAAAGGCAGAGGAACCAGAGATCAAATTGCCAACATCTACTGGATCATAGAAAAAGCAAGGGAATTAAAAAAAAATCTGCTTGTTTGACTGTACTAAAGCCCCTGACTATGTGGATCACAACAAACTGTGGAAAATTCTGAACGAGATGGGAATACCAGGCCACCTTACCTGACTCCCAAGAAACCTGTTTGCAGGTCAAGAAGCAATAGTTAGAACTGGACATGGAACAGTGGACTGGTTCAAAAGTGGGAAAGTATATTAAGGTTGTACATTGTCACCCTGCTTATTTAACTTATATGCAGAGTATATCATGTAAAATGCACAGCTGAATGAAGCACAGGCTAGAATCAAGACTGCCAGGAGAAATATCAATTACCTCAGAAATGCAGATGATACCACATTAATGGCAGAAAGTGAAGAAAAAGTAAAAAGCCTCTTGATGAAGGTGAAAGAGGAGAATGTAAAGCTGGCTTACAATTCACCATTCAAAAAACAAAGATCATGGCATCTAGTCCCATCATTTCATGGCAAATAGATGGGGAAATAATGGAAACAGTGACAGACTTTATTTTCTTGGGCTCCAAAATCACTACAGACAGTGACTCCAGCCAGAAAATTAAAAGGTGTTTGCCTCTTGGAAGAAAAGCTGTAACAAACTTCGACAGCATATTTAAAAGCCGAGACATCGCTTTGCTGACAAAGGACTGTCTAGTGAAAGCTATGGTTTTTCCAGTAGTCATGTGTAGAAGTGAGAGTTGGACCATAAAGAAAGCTGAGCACTGAAGAACTGGTGCTTTTGAACTGTGGTGTTGGAGAAGACTCTTGAGAGTCCCATGGACAGCAAGGAGATCAAACCAATGAATCCTAAAGGAAATCAATTCTGAATATTCATTGGAAGGACTGGTGCTGAAGCTGAAGCTCCAATACTTCGGCCACCTGATGCTAAGAGTAGACTCATTGGAAAAGACCCTGATGCTGGGAAAGATTGAGGGCAAGAGGAGAAGGGGGCGACAGAGGATGAGACAGTTGGATGGCATCACCAACTCAATGGACATGAATTTGAGCAAACTTCAGGAGATAGTGAAGGACAGAGAAACCTGGCATGCTGCAGTTCATGGGATCCCAAAGAGCTGGCCACAACTTAGCAACTAAAAACAACAAATTATATATGTTCAGATGTGCATATTTGACCTGCCAGAACAACAACAAATTATAAACGTTCAGATGTGCACATTTGCTCTGCCAACTTTGACTGCTGTCTTGCACTCCCATGTCGTACAGCTGAAGCAACTGTGGTGGCCTCTGCTTCCTACCATTTTTGTTCTGGCAGAATATTCTCCTCTGTCATTTGTATCTGTACCGTTGCTTTTACTTGGCTGCACATTTAAATACATTTACTGCTCCCTCAGTTTCCCTTTGCCAAACCTCCATTCATTCTTGACTGGCTGGTACTCAGCTTCTCATAATTTTCTCAAGAACAATCCATGTGGCTATTATTTCCTGAACTCATATCTTTTTTAAATGGTTTGTTTGTAGCCTTTATCCATGAAAGAATAGCCTAGATGGGTATAAACATTTCTTAGCTCACACTTCTTTATTTCTTTCAGTATCTTCAGGCATTGAATTTGGCTGCCAAGAACTGTGTTACCAGCCTGATTGTTTTTCTTTTTTGCTGAAATATTCAAATAATTCTCTTTATCTTTAAAACATAATAATATTGTAAGGCTATCTCATGAACACTGTCCTTATATTTCTTTATTATAGTAGGGCAATCTTCTTGTGGCCTTTCAATGTGTAAGATCAAGTATTTATGTTAGAAATTCTGTTTTGAAAGGCTAAATCTGTGATTGCTTAGATTTCTCTCCTGAAACTGACATCTCCTCTGCTCCTGATTTTCCTCCCCTTTTCCCTGATTGGATACCCAAGATCACTAGATGATAGCTGTCCCATTTTGGTTTCTTCCTAATTAATGAAAGGATATTGTGGAGCTTGTACATTTTAAATTGTTTAGTATTTACATTTGTGTGAATTAAGTTTCCACGGTGGTTAAGAATATGCCTGCCAATGCAGGAAACACAGGAGACACGGGTTTGATCTCTGGGTCAGGAAGATTCCCCTGGAGGTAGAAATGGCAACCCACTCCAGTGTTCTTGCCTGGAGAATCCCATGGACAGAGGGGCCTGGTGGGCTACACTCCATGGGGTCACAAAGAATTGGACATGGCTGAGCATGCACAAACACACAATTTTTCTGAAATGATGAGATAAAGCATAATATATAGGCATGGTACTATGTATTTTTTTAAATTTGTTTTTTTGAGAATCAGCAGGGAATCATAAGCACCCAGATGTGGACCACAGCGCCTGTCCAATGCAGTGTGATTTCACATGACAAATGCTTTCCTTATCTTAAAGTTTCATGAAATTTTATTACCATCGCATTTTAGCATACCATTCTGTTGAGTTTGCCTGATGATAAGGGAATAATAAGTTGCTTCCATATGATAAGAAAAATGCTTTCCCTTTTAATCATAGCTTTCTTATTTTGAGCTCCAATGATGTATATGTGGCATTTCTTTCACCTGTAGTCTGTCTACCATTTCCCCTGTAACCTTTTGTTTCTTTATTTCTGTCTCATTTTGTTCACTTTACTAATTTTCATTTTTACGTTTTTTACGTTTTACCTGTTTTCTCTCTGCTTTCTTATCATGGAACTTCATCTCTGAGATTATTTTAACTCTTTTTTTCCCCTGAGTTGGTCAGTTCCTGTTTCACAGCTTCCCATGGGTTCATACATTTCTGCTTCATTTTTTTCCTGAATGGATGTGATGCTTTAGTGCTAAATTAAAGTATACATACCCCTTCAAGAGACAAAACAAAATACACTGTTTAACTTGAGATCAAACCCCACTTGATGTTCCTGTTAAGACAAAATTAAAATGAATTAGAAGTGTAAAACACAAGCACATTACCAGTAGACTGTGCTGGAAGGTAAAACCTGTACCTGCTGGTACCCCAGTCACCTGCGTGTGACAAACACAAACCGAGGCAGCCCCCAGAAGGAAACATTCATCAGGCAACTGCCTCCACCTCTCGAGGCTTCAAGCTGAGAAATTGCAGACAGTGATAACTGTCCTACCAGAAATACTGTCCTTGGAGCAATACTGCCGGAACATCATTGGAAGCTCAGGTCGGCGACAGGAGAAAAATGAGTATTTCTAGCTGTGCAAATTGCTCTTGCAAATCAAATCAAGATTCTGCACATAAAGATCAGAGGGGAATATTGATTAGATAATTGACTAGCATCTGCCGTTGTTGAACGTTTGGCCTGGAAACTTAGGATACAGACTGTAACTGGACCTATGGTTATTCCCATAGAGGTGGACTTAATCTTCAAAATGGGATATAAATGAAGAAGAAAAAAAGAACAAGAAGAAAAATAGGGGGTGGGGGAAATCAGTGTGCTTTAAGGGCAGGGAAAGGCGAAGGAGCCAGCAATGGGGACAGAGTGTTCAGAGTCATAGGACGAAGGGGCTGTTAGATGTCATGTTGGACAGAGGCCTTCTGGTGTCTGCCTAGTGGCCTGGTGGCCTGCTGGTGTTCACGGGATGACCTGAGTGACACATGAATGAGAATTTCATGTAGTACAGGTGAGTCTATGGGGAACAGAGTAAAGACCCAACAGGTGAAAACACTGGCAAGGTGGGGTTGGAGGGATCTGGAAGGAGGGAAAGTCCTGTTACTGAGTCATGATGGCCCAGGAGAGGGAGATTTCAAGGGTGGTCAGAGGCCAGGAGGCCTGATACCCACAACAAGGTCAGGTTCAAGGGAACTGTAGCCCCCAGAAGCTTAGGCTTTGATCAAGACAGACCTGGATTTAAATCTCAGTTCTGTCACTTGCAATCTGGATTTCAACCATAAGCGACAGAGGTTAGACTAATTCATAATAAATGAAAACTTGTTATGAATAGTCTTAACACTAAGAGCTATCCATGTGCTCAGAACTGTACAAACATAGTCTCCTCGCTGAACTTACCCCTCCTTGGAACTTTCATCCGGTGCATTTCATTATCCCAATCGCACAGAAACGTAACCTGAGGTTTCCTGTGGTGGTATGCTGTATTCACTGTCACAGAAGTAGCCAGGGGGTGTGGTCGGACCCAAAGCCCGGGCTCTTTACTGCTCTGCTGAGCCCTCCTCTAATAAGTGAGCTGGCTTCAGGGCTCGTGGCCTGTGGCTGCCCCCATCACCCAGCTGTGCGCTCCGCCCGACCTCAGCCCACTCCATCACTGTGGTGGTGCCACCATGGTGGGCCTCTGTGCCCTTTCACCTCATCTTCCCTCTGTGTGACATCTGTTGGGACTCTCCCAGACTTAAGAGTGGACAAGATGAAAGGGGATCTTGAAAGGTATGCTCTCTGAGCATACCCTACTCCTAGGCCGCCAGGAGCCTGTCCCTCTCTGCTGTATTTTCTGTCTATAGATACAGTCTTTATGACCCACCGGTGGCAAGCTCACCCCTGGGGCATCCATCCCTGTCCACATGTCTGTAGGTTACCACTTGCATTCCTGGTTGTCCTGAGCACCAGTCTTTGGAACTGTGCAGAGCTGGAAGCAGATCTCAGACCCCCCTAACTTCTGAGAGCTCTGTTGGCTGTCCGTCGTGCTTGCTTCCCCTTCGGTGGCCTCATGGGCCCTTTCCACACGCATAGACACTGGGGCCCTGGATCCCTGAGGAATTCTGAATCCTTTGGAATCTTAAAGTCGTGCACTTGGGGCTCATTTGGGAGCTGCGATTTGTGGACAGTGCTTCTCCCTCCGTCTTCACTGTCACCTCTTACTTACTGGATCTCCATTTGCTAAGAGGTGTGGCCCAGGTTAGAACCAGGATGCTCGCCGGTTAAGGATATGGGCAGGTGTTCAGCAAACTGAGCAGGAGTCCAGGGCAGTGATGGGAGAATACAGTGGAGGCAAGAGCAAATGGGAAAAGTCAGCCAGTGAGAGGTCTCTGGGTGGGAGATCGGAGCAGACTGGCCTTTGCTGATGGCTGGACACTTGCGTCCCAGCATAACCCCAGCTGACCCTCTAGGCATGCAGAAGGAACATACCCTCACCCTGGAGCACTGGTCCACAGAGGCTGTGCATGATCACTGGGGTGCTGCCTTCATACTCCAGCCTGATCACCTGTGATGGGAACGTAGATCGGGGGCTCTGGAAGGATCTCCTGTCGGGAATGGGTAGTAAGAGCAGGACACCCTCTTTCCCGAGGGTGGGAGAAGCACAGTTGGCTGGCTCCTGGGGGCAGGAGCTGGGGTGGGGCACAGCTCTGCTAGGACCAGGACTTGTGTACAGGTCAGCCCTGCGGGAAGATGCAGTCGGTGGAAAGATGAGAGTGGAGGGCTCACATGCAAACCGTCTGGTGCAGCAACCTTCTAAGCCCCACTTTCTGTTTGTGAGGAGCCAGTACAATGCCTGCTCTGCGTGGCGCTGTGGGACGATGAAATTCCCGGCTCACTCAGTGCTCCACACGGGCTGTTTCCCTCACAGCCAGTATCTGTGGGGCTGGTGTCATTGCTAATACATGCGCCCATATTAATGTGTCTGCATTCCATGATAAGGTTGCATTCTCAGTGCCTCTCCTCCCCCTCCCCTCTCCCTGCCCTTTCTCCCCGACAGTTTCAGCCCTCCTGGGACATTTGCTACCCTCGGCCCTGCTTTAGAGCGAGGTGCCCACCCAGGTCATTGCCCCTGCTAAGGAATAATGTCCCTAAAGGCAGAGCCTGTCCTGCCCTCAGTAGACCACACCCTGGAGCATGGATGCCCATTTGATAGACACAGGCACTTAGACTTGAAAGTACGTTTGCCATCACACAGGCAATGTGTGTACACTGTGATTGTTAGTTGTATGTAAGAGTGAAAGAGAGTGCTTTTATTTCTGCTTCAACTACCAAACAGTAATGGGGCTGCCTTCCACAAAGGACCCCACCTGTCACCACTTACAAAAACACCACCAGACTTTGCTGAGGTTCAGCTGAATAACCTGAATGATTTCGTTTGCTTTTCTTCCCCACTGAGATATGCAAAGATGCTTCTGTTGTGTCTTTGTTACCTGACTGTGAAAGAAAAAAGGATGATTAAATTGTAAATGATTGTATGATAGAATATAAACATTTTCTAATTGATAGTATCAAGTCTGTGGCAGAAAAAAAATTAGAAAGACCAGAGGAAGATGTTCAGATGTTATTTTAGACATTCAAAGCCTTGTTCTGTTGTCTGTACCACATAATTAGTCAATATAGTAAATACCTGCATTTTGAAGTTAGTTGGGAGAGGGTAAGATTTTATTTGCTTTTTAAAACTAGAGCTAAGCTTTTAATTCTTTGCCTTTAGAAAGTACATGGTTGCCCAGTGGAGTCGGATGCAACGTGCGCTACCCCCTTCCTTCCATTGGAAGTCCACCAAGCCTCAGAGTCAGGGATCAGAGCTCCCACTCTGAGTCCAGACCCCGTCAGCTTCCCCTCGCGCTGTGAACCCCCAGCACCCATCCCCGCCAAGTGTGCCCAGCGCGGGCACAGCTGTCTTGCCTGGTGTCTCACTCAGTGGGTGCACAGTGAGCTCTGAGGTGGCCTCCCACCAAAGCTCCTACTCAGTGAGCACCCTCCCGCCCACACCGAGCCTCTGCCCTCTCCAAACTAAGCTTCAAGGAAGCACTAAAATACCGAGCGAGAGCCCAAAGAAAACGTGGAAATTCTTTTGGTTTACTTTGCCTTCCTCTGTGCTTTGCGTCCCTCAGAAAATAAGCTCTGCATCTAGACTTTCAGAGGCATGGAAGGCTCTGCAGGGCCTATGAATAGTAGATACGTCACGTGCCTCAGAGGGACCTCCAGGCATGGGTGAGAAATTCTGTTCTTAGAGAGCACACATCAGACCATTGTACTCCTTCGAAAAATGAGAACTAAAACTACAAGGGCCTACTGTATAGCACAGGCAACTATATTCAATATCTAGTAATAACCTACAATGGAAAGGAGTCTGAAAAAGAATAGACCTATATATGCGTAGGTGTCAAAGCCTCTTTGCTGTACACCTGAAACGTTGTAAATCGACTATACTTCAGGGTTGTTGTTGTTGTTGTTGTTGTTGTTGTTTTTAAAAAAGAGTAATGAAAATGTTCTGGGATTGTATAGTGTGGATAGTTGTACAACTCTGTGACTATACTAAAAACCATTGAGTGAAAAACCAAAAAAGGAAAAGAACTTAAAAAAAAAAAAAAAAACAAGAACTACTGGGGGGCAGTTTGAGTGAACAGGTGCTAACAGAGAGCCTTCTTTGCATGGTTCTTTCCTAACGTGACCATTATTCATGCATCAGTATTGTAATCTCTTGTCATTTCTCATCTCCAGGCAAAAACTGGGACCTCACGGCCGCTCTGAGTGACTATGAGCAGCTCCGACAGGTGCACACAGCCAACCTGCCACCTGTGTTCAACGAGGGCAGGTGCCCCAAACAGCCCGAGCGGGAGCCACCCCCGCCCGGGCACACGGCTGAGCGGCCCTGCCTGCCCAGGCAGGACGACATCGCCCAAGGTACCTGCTGCGGGGCCCGCCAGGCGCCAGCTCCCTGGTCCAGCATGGTTTGCAAGGGGGCTGGGGCAGGGGTGCACAGAAGGGTGAGGTCATCGCCTCTCCCAGCTGCAGGCAGATGGGGCTCTTCAGGCACCACACCTCACCCTGTCGTTTACAGCTTCCACTCCTGCCTCAGGGACGGGGAGAGTGAGTCCACTTCTCTGGGACCCCACGTTCCTCCTGGAGTCCTGGTGTTCCCAGACCCAACATCTCTCACCCTTGCAAAACTATTTCCCAAGCGGCATAGCCTCCAAACCTGTTCGACACTGATACTCATCATCCACGTGTTTCATGGGATGAATTTTTTTTTTTTTCCAAATTGGGAAAATTTCACTGTGACAAAGATATATAAAGGAAATGTGATAGTTTTCTCTCCACATCTCCCAAACCTCCCAGGGACCAACCAGTGGCCCCATCCTATTCTGTCTCCTGCTCCTTCTTACTTTGCTTGTTCAGAGTGCAAACACACCCGAGTCAGATGCACGCGCCGCACTTGGCAGAGTGCTGGTTTCCTTGAGCAATAAATCACGATCATATTCTCTTCCTATTTTACACCATAGTATACGATTTTTTTAAGCCATGTCTCTTCGTGGTGATTTTGTTTTTGCTTAGATTTTGTTGTTAGTGGTGGATTGTTGACATTCCAGGCACTGCTATAATAAACTTTATACCATAATTTCTACACACTAGTGCTTTTATTTCTATAGGTTGGCATTTCCAAGGTGGATTTGCTGTACCAACACATGTGTTGTTTTGTTTAATAACTTCAGGACTTGGTTCTCAAACACATTTCTGTTCACCTTGTGTGAAACTGGGTGTTTCCCTTCGTTCTTGCCAGACTGGGTGTTCTCATGATGCTTTTACTACTTTGTTTTTCTACTTTGAAGGGTAAAAAGTAGTTTCATCTTGTCATTTGCTTGTTAGCCAGTTGGATTTCCTCTTCTGTGATATACTTATTCACATACTTTGCCCACTTTTCTATTGTTTTGTTTGTATTTTTCTTATCAATTTGTAGCATTCTTTATAATGAAGACTAAACTACAAATATAGTTTGCATGTATGTGTATACACACACACACACACATCTCACAGTATTATTTGCTTTATCACTATTCACAGAAAATTCTGCCTTACAAAATGCTTATATTACTGTACATTCATGACGAATTGGTGACCTCTCCCTCTCTTTAGAAATTCTTCTGAAATTCAAAGTTACATGTTTTCTTGTATTTGTTTTTTAAATTTTGTTCTAAGGTCTTATAAGGAATTTGAAATTTTTATAAGTAATAGCTAAGAATCTAGTTTTGCTTCTCTGGATTGAGAATGAGATAGTCTAGCATATTTATTAAATAAAGCATCCCTTTCCCACTGAACTAACATGCCAACTTTGCTGTACATTAACTTAGCAAAAATGTATTTGGCTCTGTTTCTGGACTCTGTGTGACCACCCAACCTGCTATACTGACTCATAGCTTCGTATACTATTACTCTGCAAAGGCTAGTTCCTTTATTGCCATTCTTTTTCAAAACTTTTTCACTATTTTTGGATATTTATTCTATCATATTAATCTTAAAATTGGAATTCTGATTGGAATTGGATTGGGTTTTTATTTTATTTCAGGGATAATTAGCATATTGCAATACTGTTTTTCCACTCAAGAATATTGCATATACCACTCCATTTATTCACATTCTGTTAAGAGTCTAGGCACAGAGAAAAGCAATTTATTTTTTATCCAGTCATGTCATAAATTCTCTTATTAACACTAGTTGTTCTCAGAGAGTCTCTTGAGTTTTCTACATATACAGTCATAAGATCTGAAATGATTTAATACTCCTCTTGATATTTACACAATGGATTCTAATTCTCCTATGGCCTTAGGTCAGCCTTCTCATGCTGTGAGTCATTGCTATCTGTTTCTGTTAGCTCAACCTGATTATTCAGGCTATATTGGAAACTCTGTCTTGGATTATTGTCCTATGCTTACTTACTCTGTTGTCCAGAAAAGCCAAATTTGAGTTAGAAAGTTTAATGCTCATTATCTGTTTCTTCTCTTAGCTTTTCTTCTCTTTCCACTACATTTTGGGCTGTATTTGTGGGTGTGTGTGCATTCATAATTGTGAGGTCATCTGGCTCTAATGTGCTTTTTAACAATATATAGAGTGTCTCTATGTCCCATATAATTGTTTTTATCTTTTTTAGTTGATATCAAACCTCTTCTCTGCCTTTCTCTTGGTTCATATTTGCCTGGAATAACATTTTTTCAACCTTTCTTTATCCTTGTATATCAAATATAATTCTTATAAGTAATTTATCATCACATATCACTCTATTATTCAATCCAAGATTCTGTCTTTTAAACAGTGAACTTAATCTACTTATTTTATTTTTATTATTGTCCTGTCTGTGCTTCTTTATGTTGCATGTTTTATTTGCCATGCTTTTTTTGTATGTGTTTTTCTCCTTTTCTATCTTTTCTGGCTAAGTAAATTTTTCAACTAGTTTGAAAGTTATAGATTCTCCTTCATGTTGTAGCTACCTCTGTCCTATTAACACCTATATTTAGGTTTTTNCTTACTCTGTTGTCCAGAAAAGCCAAATTTGAGTTAGAAAGTTTAATGCTCATTATCTGTTTCTTCTCTTAGCTTTTCTTCTCTTTCCACTACATTTTGGGCTGTATTTGTGGGTGTGTGTGCATTCATAATTGTGAGGTCATCTGGCTCTAATGTGCTTTTTAACAATATATAGAGTGTCTCTATGTCCCATATAATTGTTTTTATCTTTTTTAGTTGATATCAAACCTCTTCTCTGCCTTTCTCTTGGTTCATATTTGCCTGGAATAACATTTTTTCAACCTTTCTTTATCCTTGTATATCAAATATAATTCTTATAAGTAATTTATCATCACATATCACTCTATTATTGAATCCAAGATTCTGTCTTTTAAACAGTGAACTTAATCTACTTATTTTATTTTTATTATTGTCCTGTCTGTGCTTCTTTATGTTGCATGTTTTATTTGCCATGCTTTTTTTGTATGTGTTTTTCTCCTTTTCTATCTTTTCTGGCTAAGTAAATTTTTCAACTAGTTTGAAAGTTATAGATTCTCCTTCATGTTGTAGCTACCTCTGTCCTATTAACACCTATATTTAGGTTTTTCTCTCTATTAATTTTTAGAATTTATCAGCAGCTATATTTCACCCTGTTTTTATCATCTCCCTTCCTACCTCCATGTGCCCTCAATTATATTGAGGTTCTTTTTATTGCTTGTTTAGACAACAGTCACCTTCTTTATTTACTCACCTTTATCTTTTGCTAAAAGAATACTTTTCCAAAGACTTTTCTAAAAAAAAATTTGCCTGATCAGTCTCCTAAGGCCATCAGAACCTAAAGATGTTTACATGATATACGTAAATTTTCCTTTGGTAGAATAACAATCTGGGTCCAAATTATTTTCCTTTAAAACCATTCCATTCCTCCATTGTCTTCTTGCATCTCATTTTCATATCTTCTAAGAGATTCCCTTGACTTGCTCTTCTAATATCCTAATTTGTTCTTCATGTGAACCATTCTGTTAATCAGCATTTCTCATTCCAAATTTGCGCTTTCCCATTATTTTTATTATTTCACATTGTAATATTCTATCTCTCTGAACATATCTACTAACTTTATTTTAAAACCTTGTCCTCCTGATGTGTTCCAGCCCACGTGCTCTGTGAACTTTCTGTAACCATGTTCTCACTGCTGAGCTGTTTCCTAAGTTTTGCCTGTGAGCACACAGTACCTTGCAGTTGCCAGCCATCTTAGCTCGTGGTATCAGGGGAAAAGGACAAAGGCGTGGGCTCTGTTTTGTGTTCCTCTGAATGAGAGCATGGAGGGAAGTGCACTCAAAGTGGCCAGCTCCGAATGCTTTAATATGGGCTCAAAATGTTCTCCACTGGCTCTCCTCACCACAGTTGGCTTTATGCTCAGGGGACCTCTCAGCTCCTCTGTTCTAGAAATTACTCACTTGCAGGAGCTTCCACTTTCTGTTGTAACTGTCAGCTCACAGGGAGTGTGGGAGAAAAGAAAGAAGGCTTGGGGCCAGCCCACCTTTTCCTGTTGTGGTTGGTGCCAGTTCCACGAGATTTGCCCTGATGCTCCTCCAGGGGCTTTGGCCGTGGCAGTGGCTGGCCTGCATCGTGGTGGTGATGGCTCGGGCAGTTCCCCCGCAGGGCTAGCTGCGGGGAGGAAACGCACAGCCAGAACACCTGCCCTCAGCCCTCACCCGTGGGACCCAGCCTACTCCCACCCATCTACCCCTGTGGGCCTCCTGGATGGGTTAGGAAGAGGGTGTTGAGGTGTGCTCACTGACTTGGCCGTCTTCTTATCCCGTTCTTAAATTCTCCTTCACTCTGCCCTTAGATCTGACCTCTTCTAAGCATTCAGCTTGGTCTTTCTGTGACTGTGTGCTCCTTCAGCACCACATCGGACAGCCTCCCAGCATCTCCCCTGCAGTGGAAATCCAGAGAGCTGACAACTTGGCAGTTCCTGCTCTTTCTGAGCAGCAAACAGTCTAACCCATTATCTTATCCTCCCAGGGAAGGGGCTAGAAGGATCCTTCTCTCTGTTTTCAGAATCAGGGCCTTATACGGATACTTACCACTATCTTATTGTTATCAGTAAAAAAAAAAAAAAAAAAACAGAAGTCTATCATAGCGTAATTTCATTAACTGAGCCTTGTGAACAAACATATGTATTTTTATTTCTTTCTTTAATTTTGGATGTGCTGGGTCTTCATTGCCGAGCAGGCTTCTCATTGTGGTGGCTTCTCGTTGCAGAGCACAGGCTCTAGGGCGTGTGGGCTTCAGTAGTTGTGGGCTCACTAGTTATGGCCCACAAGCTTAGCGGGCCTGAAGCATGTGGAATCTTCCCAAACCAGGGATCAAACCAGCATCTCCTGCATTGCAAGGTGGCTTCTTAACCACCAGACCACCAAGGATGCCCTGTATTTGTAACAAGTAGAAATTGTAGTTTCTGCATTAGATCTGTATATATATCCTTTAATTGAATTCTTCCTGAAATCACAGTCTCCTAAAATGGAAGATAAAGCCCTCCATATTCTAAATCAACAACAATAACTCATGAGCCTCATCTGGCCACTGCCTGTTTTTTCAGTCAAGTTTTATTGGAACCCATTGTTTATTCACTGCCTATGGCTGCTTTCATGCTGCAAGGACAGAGTTGAGTAGTTGTGACTGAGAATTGTATGGCCCACAAAGCCTAAGATATTTATATCCGTCCCTTTTAGAAAAGTTGGCTTCCCTGGTGGCTCAGATGGTAGAGTCCGCCTGCAGTGCAGGAGACCCGAGTTCGATTCCTGGGTCGGGAAGACTTTTGTCTACCTGCTTTAAAATGTACCCAGGACTTGTTTTAATCAGATATGATGAGACACACAGACAGGGACACGACTGTCCTAGAAGAAGAGGTTCTTAGACTCACAGTTCCCTGGAAACAGGAGGCGTGACACACCCTCTAGGGTCACACGGTGAAGCACCGGGGTTGGTCAGACAGCAGAAGGGACGGAGGAAAACAAGGGCAGCAGCCTGTATTGTGTTTCAGTGGGAAAGACAAGGCAGGGTAAACAGACTTGGGACTGGCTGGCATGAGTAATTTCAGCAGCTCTTGGCGGGCATAGGGGCCATCTCTTGTTGTCTGGCACCTGACCCAAGGGTAATTAGGGCAGTGACATGGCCTGCTGGTGTGAGCCAGATAGAGGAGGTGATCCAGAGTATGGGCTCTGAATTGGTTTGTCCTGGGTGAGTCCTAAGAATCTAAGTATCTAAGAATTGGATAATTCCGTAAGGAAATTCTCTCCCCATTCAGAGAGGCCCCAGATGCCAGAGCCTCCAGAATACAGAAAACAAGAAAACAGACTTAATACACATCCCCTGACCTAAATCATAGATAGCTTTTTGTTAGCGTGGGTTTTTTAATTTCATTATTTAATTTATTTTTATTGAAATACAGCTAATTCATAATGTGTTAATTTCTGCTATACAGCAAAGTGATTCAGTTATACATAGGTATACATTCTTTTTACATTCTTTCCCTTTGTGGTTCATCACAGGATATTGAATATAGTTCCTTCTGCTATACTAAATCATAAGTATCAAAGCCAGCTTGAGCTGGCTTTGTCAAGGGTCAGAAAATTCTGTATATTCCCTCAGTACTTTTTTTTTAAATCTCTCTGTATTTCTCTGGGGCATAACTTTGAACATGGTAATTCCTGTTTTATTTTATTTATATTTCCAAAAGAAGAATTGCTGAATTAATGTTTAAAGAATCCATTTATGAGTGTATGTGCATGTGAGTGTGTGTGTGTGTATGTGTGTGTGTGTCTGTGTGATTATGTATGTGCATTCATGGAGGTGGTGGTTGGAAGGAGTTAGAATTCAGAGCATCTGTTTCTTGTTATGTGATCTTTAACATAATTCACTTTTAGTTCAAAAGGACTTTCCCCCTCAGATTCCAAATGTTAATATTTGGAGTGGCTTAATAGCATCAATTTATACTATGAGTCACAGCATTTGTGAGGTCCTCATCAGTTGGCAATAGATGCTGATTGATAAGCCGTGAAGACATATGGATGACCTTGCCCAGCACCTTGCCTCTGCTGAGAGCAATGTGGGTTCATGTTACCTTGGGTGTTCAAGCAAACTGTTGGGTCTTGAAGGATGGGGCAGTTCCTCTTTTCCCAGATTCCAGAAAGGTAGCTGGTGGCAAGAAATGTGACCTCAGCAAGGTCTATGGGGGGCAGAGGAGCATGGGGTCTCCTCTGCCCCTGCCCTGGGGTATAGGACAACCAACTGGCCCGTGTGCTCCCTGGCTCCTCTTCCTCATGGCCTATGTGGTCTGATCTCTCTTCTTGTCCTTCTTCAAAATACAACATACTTTAATCATCTTGAATTCATCTCAGAATGAAATTGAAGGTGAATCAGCACTATCCGTTTTGAAATACTCTGTCTTGAGACTTACCATGCAAATATATGAGGCCTCTGAGAATTAAATTTGAGCTTAAAATTAACTTATACCAGAGTCAAAGGCCTCTTGTTTTTATCTGCTTTAGCGAAATTACTTTAGTGGCAGTGCTGTCAACTTGCATGTGGGGGAATAGAGCTTCCCTTCTTGATGAAGGCGTGGGCATGGGCTTCCTGCCAGCACAGGAGGGGCAGAAGCACAGCTCAGAGAGGCGTCAGCAGAGCACGGAACCTGGCCCGTGAGCAGGCCGATGTGAGTGGGAATCCATTCAACTTAGGTGGCCACAGGTACTAATGAGTCTACCCCAGGTAGAAAAGATTAGAAAATAGTCATTGAAATGCCAGTCTGAATTTTGTTTTCTGGGCAAAATTAAAAGAGGACCAATGCCTTGCTAAAAGAATTCTTCATCGTCACAAATATTGATTGTAAAACTGAAAACTTATTCCTAATATCACACATTTAAGAATTCTTCAGCTATTAAGCACAGGGCTTTAAAAAATAAGTATTTTTTTTAAAGTATTACTTCTTGATGGTAGCATTTAAATCAGATGATCGACTTCCTAATAAAGTAACAGTTGTATTTTAGAGAAATTCTACAGTGCATTTCTAATCCCTTGTTGGAAAGCCTAGGCAAAATAAAAATTTTTAAGATTGCCATGACAACAGAAAATCCAGACAGAATAGAGGCATGCAGTGGGTTAATAATTGTGTCCTGGGAATCTTCCTGCAGGATGTGTTTATAAGAGTAACTTTAGTAGAGGTGACCTATCTTAAAATCCAAGCCACTGTGGAGGAAGCCCAATGGATTGCTTCTCACTTTAAAAATGCAAAAGCATAAAGGCAAAGGAAGGCCCCTGTGTAGAATTTCATGCCTCGAGAGCTCTGCTGAACTGAGATCTATGTAACTTAAGATCCAGGAAGCAAGGCTGCTGATCTTTACAGATGCTGAGGAATATTTGTGTGGTAGACTTGCCCTTTGCCTCCTTCTGAGTGGTTTCCTGACTAAGTGCCGTGTGCCAGGTGATGGTGATGTTAACCCAGCATGAAGGAGGCCTGCTGAGAACACCGGGAGCTGGCAAGGCTGGGGAGGGAGAGGTAATGGGTGTGCGGGTGTCCGTGGGTGTGCCTCTGCGTGTGTGGCGAGTGTGTACGTGTGTATGTGTCCAGGTGTGCCAGGTGTATGTGTGCATGAGTTTGCCGTGTATGTTTACATGTGCACATGCATCCTGTGTGCTTGTGTGTGCACATGTGGGATGTGTCATGTGGGCTAGTGTGCACACCCACAGAGCCCCCCTCACTCAGCCCCCTTCACATTCCCCCACACAGAGAAGCGGCTCTCACGGGGGATCTCCCACGCCAGCTCGGCCATCGTGTCCTTGGCACGGTCCCACGTGGCGAGCGAGTGCAGCAGCGAGCAGTTCCCACTGGAGATGCCCATCTACACGTTCCAGCTTCCGGACCTGAGTGTATACAGTGAGGACTTCCGGAGCTTCGTGGAACGGGACTTGATCGAACAGGCGACCATGGTGGCCCTGGAGCAGGCAGGTGAGTCTCCCCCAGTTCAGGCCCCCCTGGTTGGGAGGAGGGGGTGGGGGCAAGAGTTATGTGCCGTCCAGCTCCACGCTCTGTCAACTTGGGTGCCTGCAGGCCTTGCCCGGCCCTCGCCTGGCGCCAATAGTGTGGGGTGAGGAGCACGTGGTGCTCAGATCTCCTGAGAGTTCTCTTTGTTCCTAATCTAGCCTGGCCAGGTCAGGTCCCCCCAGAGAACCCCAAGCTGCTTTGCCTTAACTGCTCTCCTTTCCTATCCAACCACGATGGCCCAAGTGGGTCCTGGACAAAAGACCCTACGCTTGGAGAGAAATAGTAGACCCTGGCACTTTCTGTGGACACAGGCAAGGTCATGGCCTCTCACAGCCTCAGTTTTCCCCTCTGCAGAGACCTGAAAAGGATGGATGCCGGCCTGGTGAGGCTGAGCATTAGACGGCACAGTGCTCTGCGGAACTGTTCCTGCCCTCCCCCACCCACACCTGCACCCCCAGCTCCAGGTTAAGGAAGCAGACAACCTGACTTTGGTTTCCTGATCTCCTTAATGTTTCTCTGACATCCCAGTGAGGACAAGATTCAGGGAGTAAACCAAACTTGTCTTCTTTGGAGTTCCTAAGAATAAACTAACTAGTTCCAAACAAATTCTGAAACAGACCTTGGTTGTTTCTGAGACAGGCAGCCTCTGTCTCACTCATGATTATTTGCACTGTAAATCTTTCCATAGTCACATGTTTGGGGCTTCTCAGACATGCATGTAGAAGATCCTGTGCCCTTCTTCTCAGGCCCCTGTGCATCCTCTGTGGGGCCACTAAATCCCCAAAGATGAAGAGGGGCTGGTGGTGAGTGGGGCCTTAACTTGTGCTGGGCAGGCTGGCAGCCAGGTCTCAGCCCAGGACTTGGAAGCCTCACCTTCAGGGTACTTGGCTTAATAACAGGATCCACATTCCCGATAACTGTGTTGGATCTGATGTTGTGACTATTTTCTCCACTGGTGCACAGCTGCCAAAAGCAGCTCAAAGACCAACCGCCACACCTGGTCCTGTCTTAACCCCCAGGCCTTCTCTCTGGATTAGCCATGGTAGCTCAGACGGTAAAGAATATGCCCACAGTGCCAGAGACCTGAGTTCAATCCCTGAGTGGGGAAGGTCCTCTGGAAGAGGAAATGGCAACCCACTCCAGTATTCTTGCCTGGAGAATTCCATGAACAGAGGCGCCTAGAAGGCTACAGTCCACGTAAGGCTATAGTCCATGGGGTTGCAAAGAGTCAGACACAACTGAACAACACTAAAGCCCTCTCTCTAGAGGCTGGCTATTTTAAAGATGCCTCTGTGAGATAGTTTAAACCTAATATTCACTAGTCTCAGAGAAGGGAAAATTGGGGTAAGTTACAAAGGAAAAAACTTCATGAACTAATTTCTCTTAAAGGCCATGGTAGCCAAGTGCTTGACAAAGTTCAGCCTCGAGCACGGTCAGTAGCACTGATAATTGCTGCCTCACTTAAGGCCCCAGTCCTGGTAAAGGGCATGGAGTCCTCCATACCAGCCTTCTCCTCCAGCCTTATCATGCTCAACAAGAGCTTTTGCTCTTTTGGAAGGTCTTTTCTGTTATTTTTTTCCCATGGATCACATATTAATTTTTACTTACATTTTACCTCCCAAACCAGCATTTTAAAGGGGCACTGCTTGACTCTTTGCAAATGTTCACTCTCCAATGATGAGTCAGCTTGCTTTGCATTTTGGGTTTTCCTCTGACCTGAGTGCACTTGCATGCCTCCTTTCACCACCTTCCTCTTCAGCTTCTCCTGCCTGTGAAAACCTTGAGCCTCTGCTCCTTCAAATGGCTCTTGGGGAGTTGTTTGTTCTCCCATTAATCTGTCAGTGTCAACCTGCCAACACCCTTGTTGGTGTCACAGAAGCAGCCAGCAAAGCACATGGCGTGTGTGTTCTGTGACTCACTCTTTTGATTTTCAGGGGCTGGGGACAGCACCCCATCAGTGCTGAAGGAGGCCTTTGGAGGCTGGCCAGTGCCCCAGCCTTCAGGACCACGATCCCGGGCAGGGAGAGTCCGAACAACAGGCTTCTGCCGAGAACAGGGAGATGAGGACTGGAAAATAGTGGAGGGTAGAACAAATGTGCATTCCTCTCTGCCCCGCTGCCTACCATCCATCGACTTCTCTGTACCTCTCTTTAAGCCGTAGACCGATCACCTTTCAGGCCTTTTCTGTGCCTGGATCCTGGTGGGAATCTGGCTGAGGCCCAGGAGTCCCACCCAGCCCCCCACCTCGGCTGGGTGAGGAGCCAGGAGGCAGCCTCGGCTTCCTCCCTCGGGCCCTGCTGTCACTCTCTGTGGGGCAGGCAGAGCTCCGCTGAGGAACAGTGGGGAGAAAGCTGCTCGACATGGCCACATGTAGCGTGTCAGTTCCCTTGTCCAGTAATTAGGTGTTCAGATCACTGTGAATCAACCACTGATAAGCAGTATTATTTACTGGGTTTATGGGAGATGGAAATACGGATCTCAAAAAATTTTTAGTGAAAAAAATCTGCTTGTTCAAGATATAATACAAGTTGTGTTTGGAAGGAAATATAAACTCTGTCTCAGGGCCTCAGGGTGGGGGACTTTTCTCCCTCCCCGGGGGCTCATGTGATCTGGGCCCATACTCCAGCTCCATTCCCTCTGAGCCCACACAGGACAGGCGTCCAGAGTGGCTCCCCAGCTCCACAAGGCACAGACAGCCCTACCTGTTTGAGGAGCCTCTGTATCGAGTGGTGAAGCTTCACCTCCCACAGAACCCACAGGAAAGGGCGTGCCACTCTCTGCAGGCCTTAAAACCCCAGAAGACATGACCCACTCCGGCCCCATGATAGGAGGGGACGACAGGAGGGCCAGGTCTTCGGGACATAAAGCCACTGACCCTCTGAGAGAGGAGAGAAGATGCCTCATGTTCTTCATTTAGTCTGAGAATTCAAGAAAGTATTTGTCTCTCAACCTGCTGAGTTCACACTTAAGAAGACTCAGATATCATGAGTCTCTCAGTTTGGAAAGTAAAGTCTGGCACTCCTGCCTCTTTCGGGCGCCCCTGCCCCTTTTGGACGCCCCTGAATGGGATGAGATGGCATGATGCTTCAGCAAGTATGTGGGTCCAAAGGCAGAGGCATGTCTTGTCACTGCACACAGTGACTGCACACGCAGGACGCTGAGGTCTAGATGTCAGAAAAAGTGGGGACGCCTCTGAGTTGTGCTGTTGAGTCTGTCTCCACCGGAGGAGAGTTGGATTTGAGTGAATCTGACAGAGAAGTTCTAACATGTGCAGGTTTTTGAAGGCCTCGTGAGTCAGCCCAGCCCTGCCAGGTCAGCTGGAGCCTCACTTCCTTCCATCTTAATGTAGGAGATAAGACAGCTGCCAGAACTGCAAGCCTGAATTGCATTCCCACAGACACCCCGTCCATGTGCTGGAAATCCCATCATTGTGACCCACGCAGGTGAAGTTTTTGCCCTCATGGCAATGAGGTTCTGGTGGGGAAGAAAGATGATAAGGCAGACCATCAATATGGCACAAGACCAGGCGGCAGGTGCTCCGAGGAGAAGGGACGGAGGCCAAGGCAGGGTTCTTGAGGGCAAGGAGGAATGAGCCATGGGACACACTCAAAGCCTTGGCTCATTTAAGGAAGGTAGAATATGGGAGCAGATGGGATGAAGGCTGGAGGGGTTGGAAAGGAAGGTGATAGAATGGCAGCCAGGGGCCAGGGAGCACTCCTGAGCCTCAGGGTTAACAGTAGTGGGGTTGTGCAGCCCCAGGAGGGCTTTACGAAGGGGTGGTGACATGTTTGTATTCACACTGACGTGTCCTGGCTGTTCTTTTGAAAGTGCACTCTCCAGAGGAAAACAGAGCAGGAAGGACAGCAGATAGCCCAGAGCCTTGGGGGTAGCAGTGGAGGTGGCAGGAAATAGCTAGATGTGAACCAGGATCTGTTTTGAGGAAGGTCCTACAGGTCTCCCTGATGGATTGGATGGGGCAATAGCAGAAAGAGAAGAGTCAAGCATGACCCTGCTTGATGGTGGGTAGATGGTGGTGCCATGTGGAGACACAGACCCCTGGAAGAGGGGTTGGCAGTGACATAGAAGCAAAGTCTCAAATCCTATTGAGACTTGGAAAGTTGGCATCCAGTTTAACATGTGGGTCTGGAGTTCAGGAGCAGTCTGAGCTAAAGAAGCAGATGTGGGAGTTAGTGTGGGATGAAGTCCAAGGGAGGGGATTCACTCATCGTAGGGACCTCCCACAGCACCCCTAACAGCCCTGTGCACTGTTGGGTACCAGCTGGATGAGGAAGTCTGGAGCATGGGTGAAACAAAAACGTAGACAGAACAGGAGCGAATCCTCACAGTCCCCTTGAAGGAAATCTCAGAAGCATTTGCAGATCACAGTGATGCCCAGAGAAAGTGATTCAATGGCCCTAGGTGAATGTGGTGGTGGTAGAAGGGCCGCAGTATTAAAGAGACTCACAGGGCAAGAATGAACTCGCCTTTCTCATAGAAATTGCCTCGTTATGTTTTCTTTCTTTCAAGAGTTTTCATGGGTGACAAGCAAAATGACATCTTATTTTAAACTGTGGTGACCATCTGTTCATCAGGCACTCTGTCTATCAGATCTAGTCCCTTAAATCTATTTCTCACTTCCACTGTAACTTATATGCAGAGTACATCATGAGAAATGCTGAGCTGGAGGAAGCACAAGCTGGAATCAAGACTTCCGGGAGAAATATCAATAACATCATATATGCAGATGACACCACCCTTCTGGCAGAAAGTGAAGACAAACTAACGAGCCTCTTGATGAAAGTGAAAGAGGAGAGTGAAAAAGTTGGCTTAAAGCTCAACAGTCAAAAAACTAAGATCATGGCATCCGGTCCCATCACTTCATGGCAAATGAATGGGGAAATAGTGGAAACAGTGGCTAACTTTATTTTGGGGGGCTCCAAAGTCACTGCAGATGGTGACTGCAGCCATAAAATTAAAAGACGCTTATTCCTTGGAAGGAAAGTTATGACCAACCTAGACAGCATACTAAAAAGCAGAGACATTACTTTGCCAACAAAAGTCCGTCTCATCAAGGCTATGGTTTTTCCAGTAGTCATGTATGGATGTGTGAGTTGGACTATAAAGAAGGCTGAGAGCACAAGGATTGATGCTTTTGAACTGTGGTGTTGTAGAAGACTCTTGAGAGTCCCTTGGACTGCAAGGAGATCCAGCCAATGCATCCTAAAGGAGATCAGTCCTGAGTGTTCATTGGAAGGACTGATGTTGAAGCTGAAACTCCAATCCTTTGGCCACCTGATGCAAATGACTCATCTGAAAAGACCCTGATGATGGGAAAGATTGAAGGCAGGAGGAGAAGGGGATAACAGAGGATGAGATGGTTGGATGGCATCACCGACTCAATGGAGATGAGTTTGACTAGACTCCGGGAGTTGGTGATGGACAGGGAGGCCTGGCGTGCTGTGGTCCATGGGGTTGTGAAGAGTCGAACGTGACTGAGCGATTGAACTGAACTGAACTGAATCATCTGTTGTGGGCTTCCCCAGTGGCTCAGTGATAAAGAATCTACCTGCAATGCAGGAGACTCAGGTTTGATCCCTGGATCAGGAAGACCCCCTGGAGAAAGAAATAGCAACCCACTCCAGTGTTCTTGCCTGGGAAATCCCATGGACAAAGAAGCCTGGTGGCCTATAATCCATGGGGTAGCAAAAGCATCAAACACAGCTTAAAGACTAAACAACAACAACCGTCTGTTACAAAGCCCAAAAAAGTTACTTAGAAAAGGCAGAGTAAGTGACTAATAGCCCCTCACCTGTATAATATCACAGGCTTATATTGGTGATGTTCATCTGATTTTCTTCTTTGTAGGAGCTCAAGATTTCACTTTTGTTTCTTAACATTCACAGTACTAGTTCCCATGGTTTTTTGGCCTGTTCTTAAATGAGGTCATTGTGTGGAGAGATGTGAATGATCACGCTGTCAGAGCTTGGAGTAGACACTGTGAGCCATATTCTCAATCCTATTGCTCCTGCGAAGAATCCTTGATCTTGGGCATCCCATTCTGGATACAGCTGGAGACATTAGAATAGCACTGGGCCAGTTTTGGTTTTCCGGAGGCTGTAAGGTACTGGCCTTTACCATAGCTGGGTGATCCTCCAGGATGGTCACAGCCTCAGGAATGCTTTCAACTGGATAAGAGTCTTTACCTCTGGGACCCAACTTAAATCAGAAGTTAAGTTGGACTTAAATCTTAAATTGACTTATATCTTTTAGTTGTCTTCCTGTGATCTTTCCTGTAAAAGACCTTCAGGGGAGAGGAGGAGGCAGAATGAGCTCTGTGGTGTCTCTTGCAAGGACATTGTTCCTATCAGATTAGGGCCTCACCCTACTGACCTCATTTAACCTTAATTACTTCCTTAGAAGTCCCATCTCTAAACATAGCCATGCCAGGGTTAGAGCTTCAGCATATGAAAGGGGAACACAAACATTCAATCCATAACAGTCGGGTTATTTCAGACTTTGGGGTAGGTAAAGTATGCAGTATGATCTGCGGCTGCTTGGCACTGGAGTGGTGACTTTACAGCCCTGGAGCATCTTTGAGGAGATACCCCATGTCCAAGGGCAAAGGGTAAGCCCCAGCAAGATGGTAGGAGTGGCAAAATTGAGTTTAGAATCAAATCCCATATCCACCAGAGATGCTCAGAGGGTTCAAACAAACCTTGTATGCACCAGGACCCAGAGACCCCACAGAGACTGAGACAGTACTGTGTGTGAGTGTCTCCTGTGGAGGTGTGGGTCAGCAGGGGCCTGCCACAAGGGGAAGGGGCTGTGGGTGCAGCAGACCTGGGTTTGGCATAAGCCCTCTTGTTGGAGGTCACCATTAACCTCACCATAGAGCCACCAGAACTTACACAGGACTGGGGACAGACTCTTGGAGGGCACAAACAGAACCTTGTGTGCACCAGGACCCAGGAGAAAGGAACAGTGACCCCACAAGAGACTGACCCAGACTTGCTCATGAGTGTCCAGGAGGGTGGAGGCGTGGGTCAGCAGTGACCTGCTGCAGGGTTGGGGGCACTGAATGTAGCAGTGTGTGCATGAGACCTTTTGGAGGAGGTCCCCATTATCTTCATTACCTCCACCATAGTTTGGCCTCAGGTCAAATAATAAGGAGGGAACACAGCCCCACCCTTCAACAGAAAATTGGATTAAACATTTACTGAGCATGGCCCCACCCATCAAAACAAGACCCAGTTTCCCCCTCAGTCTCTCCCATCAGGGAGCTTCCATAAGCCTCTTCTCCTTCTCCATCAGGGGGCAGAGAGACTGAAAACCACAATCACAGAAAACTAACCAATCTGATCAAATGGACCACAGCCTTGTCTAACTCAGTGAAACTATCAGACATGCCGTATAGGGCCACCCAAGACGGATGGGTCGTGGTGGAGAGTTCTGACAAAACGTGGTCCACTAGAGAAGGGAATGGCAAACTACTTCAGTATTCTTATCTTGAGAACCCCATGAACAGTATAAAAAAGCAAAAAGATAGGACACTGAAAGATGAACTCCCCAGGTCAGTAGGTGCCCAGTATGCTTCTAGAGATCAGTGGAGAAATAACTCCAGAAAGAATGAAGGGATGGAGCCAAGGCAAAAACAACCCCCAGTTGTGGATGCGACTCGTGATGGAAGTAAAGTCCGATGCTGTGAAGAGCAATATTGCATAGGAACCTGGAATGTCAGGTCCATGAATCAAGGCAAATTGGAAGTGGTCAAACAGGAGATGGTAAGAGTGAACACTGACATTTTAGGAATCAGTGAACTGAAATGGACTGGAATCGGTGAATTTAACTCAGATGACCATTATATCTACTACTGTGGGTAAGAATCCCTTAGAAAAAATGGAGTAGCCATCATAGTCAACAAAAGAGTCCAAAATGCAGTACTTGGATGCATTCTCAAGAACGACAGAATGATCTCTTCATTACCAAGGCAAACCATTCAATATCACAGTAATCCAAGTCTATGCCCTGACTAGTAATGCTGAAGAAGCTGAAGTTGAACGGTTCTATGAAGACTTATAAGACCTTCTAGAACCAACACCCAAAAAAAAGATGTCCTTTTCATTATAGGGCCTGAAATGCAAAAGTAGGAAGTCAAGAAATACCTGGAGTAATGGGCAAATTTAGCCTTGGAGTACAGAATGAAGCAGGGCAAAGGTTAATAGAGTTTTGCCAAGAGAATGCACTGGTCATAGCAAACACCCTCTTCCAACAACACAAAGAACACTCTACACATGGACAGCACCATATGGTCAACACCAAAATCAGATTGATTATATTCTTTGCAGCCAAAGATGGAGAAGCTCTATACAGTCAGCAAAACCAAGACCTGGAGCTGACTGTGGCTCAGATCATGAACTCCTTATTGCCAAATTCAGACTGAAATTGAAGAAACTGTGAAAACCACTAGACCATTCAGGTATGACCTAAATCAAATCCCTTCTGTTTATACAGAGGAAGTGAGAAATAGATTTAAGGGACTAGATCTGATAGAGTGCCTGAAGAACTATGGACAGAAATTGGTAACATTGTACAGGAGGCAGTAATCAAGACCATCCCCAAGAAAAACAAATGCAAAGAGGCAAAATGGTTGTCTGAGGAGGCCTTACAAATAGCTGTGAAAAGAAGAGAAGCGAAAGGCAAAGCAGAAAAGGAAAGAAATACCCATTTGAATGCAGAGTTCCAAAGAAGAGCAAGGAGAGATAAGAAAGCCTTCCTCAGTGATCAATGCCAAGAAACAGAGGAAAACAATAGAATGGGAAAGACTTGAGAAGACACCCCACTCCAGTACTCTTGCCTGGAAAATCCCATGGACAGAGGAGCCTGGAAGGCTGCAGTCCATGGGGTCGCTGAGGGTCGGACACGACTGAGCGACTTCAGTTTTCACTTTCATGCATTGGAGAAGGAAATGGCAACNCTTAGCAGTAGCAGTAGCAGGGACTTTTCATGCAAAGATGGGCACAATAAAGGACAGAAATGGTATGGACCTAACAGAAGCAGAAGACAGTAAGAAGAAGTGGCAAGAATACACAGAAGAACTATATGGAAAAGATTTTCTCGACCCAGATAATTACAATGGTGTGATCACTCACATAGAGCCAGACATCCTGGAATGTGAAGTCAAGTGGGCCTTAGGAAATATCACTATGAACAAAGCTAGTGGAGGTGATGTAATTCCAGTTGAGCTATTTCAAATCCTAAAAGATGATGCTGTGAAAGTGCTGCACTCAATATGCCAGCAAATTTGGAAAACTCAACAGTGGCCACAGGACTGGAAAAAGTCAGTTTTCATTCCAATCCCAAAGAAAGGCAATGCCAAAGAATGTTTAAACTACTGCACAATTGCACTCATCTCACACGCTAGCAAAATAATGCTCAAAATTCTCCAAGCCAGGGTTCAACAGTACGTGAACCATGAACTTCCAGATGTTGAAGCTGGATTTAGAAAAGTCTGAGGAACCAGAGATCAAATTGCCAACATCCTCTGGATCATCAAAAAAGCAAGAGAGTTCCGTAAAAACATCTACTTCTGCTTTATTAACCATGCCAAAGCCTTTGACTATGTGGATCACAACAAACTGTGGAAAATTCTTCAAGAGATGGGAATACCAGACCACCTGACCTGTCTCCTGAGAAATCTGTATGCAGGTCAAGAAGCAACAGTTAGAACTGGACATGGAACAACAGACTGGTCCCAGATTGTGAAAGGAGTATGTCAAGGCTGTATATATTGTCACCCTGCTTATTTAACTTATATGCAGAGTACATCATGAGAAATGCTGGACTGGATAAAGCACAAACTGGAATTAAGATTTCCGGGAGAAATATCAATAACCTCAGATATGCAGATGACACCACCCTTATGGCAGAAAGTGAAGAGGAACTAAACAGCCTCTTGATGAAAGTGAAAGAGGAGAGTGAAAAAGTTGGCTTAAAGCTCAACAGTCAGAAAACGAAGATCATGGCATCTGGTCCCATCACTTCTTGGGAAATAGATGGGGAAACAATGGAAACAGTGACAGACTTTATTTTGGGGGGCCCCCAAATCACTGCAGATGGTGACTGCGGCCATGAACTTTAAAGATGTTTGCTCCTTGGAAGAAAAGTTATGACCAACGTAGACAGCATATTCAAAAGCAGAGACATTACTTTGCCCACAAAGGCTCGCCTAGTCAAAGCTATGGTTTTTCCAATAGTCATGTATGGATGTGAGAGTTGGACTATAAAGAAAGCTGAATACTGAAGAATTGATGCTTTTGAACTGTGGTGTTGGAGAAAACTCCTGAGAGTCCCTTGGACAGCAAGGACATCCAACCAGTCCATCCTAAAGGAGATCAGTCCTGAATATTCATTGGAAGGACTGATGCTAAAGCTGAAACTCCAATACTTTGACCACCTGATGCAAAGAACTGACTCGTTTGAAAAGACCCTGATGCTGGGAAAGATTGAAGTCGGAAGGAGAAGGGGATGACGGAGGATGAGATGGCTGGATGTCATCACTAACTCAGTGGACATGAGTTTGAATAAACTCCAGGAGCTGGTGATGGACAGGGAAGTCTGGTGTGATGCAGTCCATGGGGTCTCAAAGAGTCAGACACGACTGAGCAACTGAACTGAACTGATGCACTATGAACATTCTTGTACATGTTTTCAATAAACACAGGAATATATTTTTGAGGATACATACCGAGGAGTGGTATTGTTATGGAATCCAAGCTCATCCTGCTCACAGCACAACAGACTAATAAACTGAGAGTTGAATTGTTTTGCCAGGAATAAGGACTTTATTTGGAAAGCCAGCAAACTGAGAAGGTGGTGAACTTGTGTCCCAAAGAACCATCTTGCCTGAGTTAGAATTCAAGTTCCTTTACACTAAAAAGGGGAGGGAGTAAAGTCAAACACTTCCTGGTTCCCATCACCTTCCGGAGGGGATATGTTAATTTCTTCCTCTCTGCAGTCAGTCACAGGTGGGCCAGGTCAAAATATTTCCTGTTAGCTAAATAAAGGTATTTTAGCTTAATGCTCATTACCTGGGAGGCCGGGTTTCTGGAGATGGGCCATTATGTGTAATTTAAGTTTATAGGTAACATCCCTTTAGTGATTAACTTATAATACAGAGCCTCTTCCCTATTACAGTATTGCTGGGTTATAGGATTTACGTATGTTCAGCTTTATAATAGTTTTCCAGATACTTGTCCAAAATGGATGTACCAATTCACTCTTCCACTGTTGAGAGTTCTGGATGTTCTGTATTTTTTGTCTTTCCATTTTACTCACTGTGTTGGATGTATGTCCCATAGTGGCTTTAACTTTTATTTTCTGATGGCTAATGAAGTTGAATATCTTTTCATGTTACTGTCTATTGGTTATCCTCTTTCATTAGATGCCTTTTCAGGTTTTTTGCCCGTTTTTAACCTTCATCTTCTTGTTTGATTTGTGGGAATTCCTTATACATTATGAATATAAGTCCTTTATCAGATGTGTATTACAAATACCTTCACCCACTCTATGGGCTGTCCTTTTACTGACTGATACACTTCAATGAACAGATGATCTAATGCTAAAGTAGTTCAATTTACCTTTTTTTACTCTTTTTTCAGAACTTCTGTTTTGGTTTAAGAAATCGTTGCCTACCCCAGGTTTCTGAAGATAAAAACTCTTTCACAAATCTACAACCCACCTAAAAAATGACTTTTACATGTAGTACGACATGTAGTGAAAGTCCATTTTCCTGTATCTTTACATGCCTACCCTGGTACCGTTATTGAAACCACTTTTCTCTGCTGTACTACAAGGTAACATTTGAGATAAAACAGGTGATTGTATATGTGAGGGTCTGATTTGGACTCTGTTTTGTTCCTTTAGTGCATCTGTCCTTAATACAAGATGACCATAGTTTTATAAGTCATATCATGCGGTATAAGTCCTCCAGCTTCATTTTTCTTCTTATGATTTGCTATTCTCAGCCTTTACATTTCTATATAAATTAATGTGTATATATGCTATATAGAATAATTATATATTTAATATAGAATCTATATGTTAATTAATATA
>SJYQ01002768.1:0-19033 GCA_006410935.1 Redunca redunca | reverse complement strand
AACAGCTGAGATATAGAAATTGTTTATTGTTATTTATTAATCTTGTATTCTAGAACCTTTCTAAATTTATTTATAAACTCTAGTAGCTTGTAGAATTTTTGGACTTTCTAGGTCCATGATCTATAAAAAACAAAGAATGATAGTTTTATTTTTTCCTTTCCAGTTGAGTGGGGGTAGGTTCTTTTTGTCTTGCTACATTGTGTAGGTCTTCCAGGAAAGTTTTGAATTGGAGAGTTAATCGCAGATATCCTTGACTAATTTCCAGTCTCAGAGGGAATGTACTATTTCACCAGTAAATATGATATTAGCTATAGCATTTTTGTAGATACTATAATACATATGAGGTTAAGGTAGATACCTTCCATTCCCAGTTTGCTAAGTTTTTATCTTTCATAAATGATGTTGAAAGTTATCAAATGCTTTTTCTTTATCCTTTAAAGTGATCGTGTGATTTTCCTCTTTTTTTTCTGTACATCGGTGGGTTATATTGATTGATTTTCAAATGGTTACTCACTCGTACATTCCTGAAGTAAACCTCAAACCTCATTTAGTTATGGTATCATTGCTGTTGTGTATCACTAAATTTGATTTGCTAGTGTTTTGATTAGGATTTTGACATCTATGTTCATGAGAAATATTAATCTTTTGTTTCCTGTAATGTTCACATTAGCTTTTGATATGATGATTAGTTTAGCCTCAAAAAAGGGGTTGTAAAGTCTATCCTCTGTTTCTATTCTGCGGAGGAATGTCTACAAGATTGATGATGTGATAACTTTTTTAAATGATTGGAAAAATTCACTCTGAAACCACATGATCATGTGGCTGTGTTTTGTGTGTGTTTTAAAATTACAGACTCGATTTCTTTAAGAGATTTTGAACTATTTAGAATCTCTGTTTCTTCTTATGTCATTTTGAAATGGTTTTGAAGAATTTGTCTATTTTACCTAAATTCTCAGATGTTTATGTTAGCTCATATTATTTGTTTAATTTCAATAGGATCTGTGATGATGGCCCATTTTTTTCTCTTTTAGAAAATATTTGTTTGTTTATTGGACTGCACCGTTTCTCAGTTGTGGTGCCCAGCACCTTCCGTCTTCATTGCAGCATGCGAGATCTTTTAGCTGTGGCAGGTGAACGCGTAGCCATGGCACGTGGGAGCTAGTTCCCGGCCAGGGTTGGACCCAGCCCCCTACGCTGGGAGCACAAGTCTTAGCCACTGGGCCATCAGGGAAGTCCTAACGGTGCCTTTTTCATTTCCAGTGTTGTTACTTTGAAATTTCCTTTGGTTTTCATTAATGATGTTGCTAGGGACATGTGAATCTTATTAATGTATTCCAGGAACCTATCTTGGTCTCCATTGGCTTTTCCTTGGTACATTTATTTCCTGTTTCATTAACCTCTACTCTTTATTTTTAATCATTCTGTCCTTTTCATTTGGGTTAGATGTGCTGTTCTTTCTTCTGGCTTCATGATATGGAAGTTTATATCACTGTATCTTCTTTGGCAGTATGCTATAATGTTGTAAATGCTATAAAGCCATAAATGTCTTTCTGTGCAGTGTTTTGGGCTTCCCTGATAGCTCAGTTGGTAAAAAAAATCCACCTGCAATGCAGGAGACCTTGGTTCGATTTCTGGGTCAGGAAGATTGACTGGAGAAAGGATAGGCTACCCACTCCAGTATTCTTGGGCTTCCCTTTTGGCTCAGCTGATAAAGAATCACCTGCAGTGTGGGAGACCTGGGTTCACTCCCTTGGTTGGGAAGATTCCCTGGAGAAAGGAAAGGCAGTATTCTGGCCTGGAGAATTCCAAGCACTGTGTAGTCCATGGGGTTGCAAAGAGTTGGACACGACTGAGCGACTTTCACTTTCACTGATGAGGGATCCTCATTGGACCATTCTCACCTTGTTTTGTGCTGAGGCTGAGGTGACCGCCCCAAAAAAGGAATATCAGGCCAGGATCACCAGGCCTCCATGGGGGGCGGGGGTATCCAGTTTTGACTGGAGTCCAGTAGTGGGTCAGTTGAAACTTTTCCAATGGGGTGAACATGGCAGTCATGTCATGAGGGTGACAAGACTGAAAGGGATACCTGTTGGGTGGATGCCACCTCCCCTGCCAGAGGTTCCAGTCAGCAAAAGCATTGATCACAGACTCTTGGAACTCAAAGGGACACTGGGATTGTAGGGCCCCAAAGTAGCAAAAGTACTAGAGTTTGCTGGACCGCTTCCAACTTGGCCTGATGGGCGGGCTCCATGTATGGGAAGCTGGTTTGCAAGTTGGAGGTCATACAGGACCAACTAGAATGCCCAGGTGAGGCATATTGCATCTCCAACTCAGAGCCCAAGTAGGAGCCCTCTTTTGGCAGTGGATTGTGCTGGATTGTGATAGCTGAAGAGACTGCAGTTTTCCTTGACCACCAGAGAGACTGATAATTGCAAATCTCCAACAGCATCCCAAGAAACTCGACTTCACAAGGATGCTCTTAAATTTTGTTGGGACTTTTCAGCCACCCAGCTGGCTGAGGTTTGATATCACAGAGTCCAGGCCCCGAGGCTGAGCTTCTAATGTGCAAGTCAGCAGTCATTGTCTACAAGGTGAAAGCTTGGATCCCTTGAGTAGAGGCCTCCTGTGCAACCCTGACTCACTCACCAGGAGTAAATAGCAGGAGCATATTCCCCATTTGCCCTTCTCAACCTGCAGCTTTTCTGATCAGAACAATCCCCTTTGGCATTTATAGGATGGGACATCCATGCATGTGAACTTAATTCCTGTTGTACGTTCAAGTTCCGAAGCAGCAACAAGTCTGCATGAGATTGGACCCAGGGGCACTGCACACAGAATTCCATGAGCTTCCATTCCCCACTGTGAGCATACCCAACTCCTATTAGTTGAGCTCAGAGGCCACTTCCCCTGTGTCTGGGTAGGATGGTAACTTTGGCACCTTTCTCCAACGGAACCATAAAAGTGAGCACCTCTCCTCCATAAGGTGCCCCAGCTCACTTGGACAAGTGCGTGTGACCTGTGGTCCCCCCTCTGGGGCAGAGAGACCTGGGCCTCATCCCTGTTACCTTTCATGAAAGTAGCTGATGTTGGGGAGAAGAGGTAGGGAGGGACCAGCAGGTGCAGAGGGAGAGAGCCAGGTGCAGTTACTTTCATATCTGAGTTCTTTTGCAGTTAAGTCAAATGAATTTCCCATGATCTGGTCCACCAGAAACCCCATATCAATTTTGGGGGCTCCTTGGAATCAGACAGGAGGGGAGTGAGCATCAGCCCCATTCAGCCCTACTCTTACTGCTTCACCTCTAAACAACTGTTAATAGATAAGATAGTTGGGCCCTTATCACTGGCCCTTTGCCCATCACCTAGGTAAGAGAGTTCCCCACAGAATCCTGGGGCATTTTCTACCTCCTGACCTAGCCTCCTGACCCCATGTCCTGTCTCTTTGAGAAAGCCCAGTCTCTGTTGGAATCCTCTTTCCATCTTTAAAAACTGTTCAGAACTGTGAAGATCCTACTCTGCAAGCTGGTTAGTCAGCCCAACATAGGTTCATGAATGCTGGCAGAAGATACGAGATTTCTGGGTCAGAGACAGAAGACAGTACGTCAGGCAGCATGAACTCCATGTTTATGTCAATTTCCCTTGCCCTCCAACCCCCGTAGGTGATGCAGAAGCAGAGATGGAGGATACTGAGCACATAGTGGATTTGTGTCACTGTTCAGAACCCTAACCCCCAACACGGTCAAGTCAGTTGAAAATATGACTACTAAACATGTTATGGGCTTCCCTGGTGGCTCAGATGGTAAAGAATCTGCCTGCAATGCAGGAGACCAGGGTTGGATCCCTGTGTCAGGAAGATTCCCCTGGAGAAGGGAATGGCTACCCACTCTTGTATTCTTGCCTGGATAACTTCATGGACAGAGGAGCCTAGTGGGCTACAGTTCATGTAGTTGCAAAGAGTCAGACACAGTTGATAAACTAACACACACACACAAATGTGTTATATACCTAAGATTTATCCTAAAATACAGGTAAAGCAAAAATTGACAGACTCAAAAGAGAAACAGACACATCTAAAATCAAAATTGGAAATTTTACTAGAATTCTCTTGATAAATGATAGAATAAATACTAAAAAAAAAACCAGTAGGGATTAGATGAAGCTAAATAAAGAACTTAACCCAATTTACATACATACCACATAGTACCTACCAATTGCAGAATAAATATATATTCTTTTCAAGTAAGAAATTTTCCAAATTGACCACATGGTGGGCCATAAAGATTGTATCAATAAATTTCAAAGAATTTGAAATCATTCAGACATAATAAATATCTGACCTTAACCATACAATGAAATATCCCTCTTTATCTTATGCCTTAATAATGTTTACTTCATCCAGTATCAAAGTTTACCGGCTTTACTTTTGCTTGTATTTTGAATGATATATCTTTTTCAGCCTACTTACTGTCAGATTTCTGTATCATCGTATTTATAGTTTCTTTTATAAACATCCTTTAGTTGGTTTTGAAAGCAGACTGATAGTGTATTTTTGTGTAGTGTCTTTTAATTGAAATCGGGCTTCCCAGGTGGCCCAGTGATAAAGAATCAATCTGCCAATGCAGGAGACACAGGTTTGATCCCTGGGTCTGGAAGGTCCCCTGGAGAAGGAAATGGCAACCCAGTCCCATATTCTTGCCTCGGAAATCCCTTGGAGAGAGGAGCTACAGTCCATAGAGTCTCAAAAAGTCAGACATAACTTAGGGACTAAACAGCAGCAACAACAGCAAATTTAATTGGAATATTTAGTCCAATCACTTTTAATATAAATGCCCTTTTGGTTTAAATCTGTTATCTTGGTGTTTGTTTTTTATTGTCATATTTCTTTTTTTTCTCTCGTACTATTTTGAATGATTTAAGGATATTTATCATTTTGTTTTCCCCTCTAATATCTTGTTAGTTATACATTTCTTATCATTCTTTCTGTGGTTACCCTGTAGTTCACAACATGCATTTTTGAGCTATTAGAATTTATCTTAAGTTAGCACTTTTACCTCTTTCTGCTATCATGTGTTTTTAGTTCTACATATAATTTAACCCCAAAAAAGCCATTACTGGTATTTCTTTGAACAGCCAATATTTGCCAATATATGCAGTGCCCCCCACCTTTTTTTTTGTATACCCTCCTTCCATCAAAGTCATTTTCCTTCTCTCTGGAGATCTGTCTTTAGTATTCCTTACTGTAGATCTGATGGTGATAAATTGTTTCTATTTATCTGAGGTATAGAATTCTAAGTTGGTAATAATTGCCTTTCTTCAAAACACCTTGCATAGATTATGAAATTGCATTTAATCTATGCGTCAATTTAGAGAGAATTCTCATCTTTACTGTGTTGCGAGTCTTCCAATTTGTGAGTATAGTATGTATCTCCAATTGTTTGGGCTTCCCTGGTGGCTCAGAGGTGCCTGCGATGCAGGAGACCTGGGTTTGATCCCTGGGTCGGGAAGATCCCCTGGAAAAGGAAATGACAACCCACTCCAGTATTCTTGCCTGGAGAATCCCACGGACGGAGAACCCTGGTGGGCTACAGTCCGCAGGATCACAAAGAGTCGGACACGACTGAGCGACTTCACTTTCACTTTTCTTTCCAATTGTTTAGATCTTCCTTGATTTTTTTTATCAGCTTTCTAGTTTTTAGCATACAAGTACTGAAGATATATGTTTCCTCCCTTCTTGAATTCATACATTTATAGGTTTTGTTTGTTTTTTGCTTGTTTGTTTTACAAAATTGGGGAAGTTTTCAATAATTATTTCTTTGGATACTTTTTTCAGCTTTACCCTATTTCTTCTCTCCTATGGGTTTCTGATCACATGATCTTTTTTAGTTTATTTTCTGTCTATTATTCAGATTCTTTAATTTCTATGTTATACCTGGTCATTCACAGATTCTTTCTTCTCTTCATTCTGCTGTTAACCACATCCATTGAGGTTTTTTTCATCAGCTGTTGCATTATTTTAGTTCAAAAATCCTCATTTGGTTTTTCTTTGTATCTTCTTTTTTATTGTTGTTGAGCTTTATTTTTTTTGACTGACATTTTTCTATTTTTTTCTATTTGTTTCGAGCCTGTTTATAATGGTTTGTTGAAGCATTTTCATGATGCCTGCTTTAAAATCTCTCAGATAATTCTAACATCTGTATCATCTGTGTTGGTGTTGGTTAGTTGTCTTTCCTCTTTCCATTTGAGGTCTTCCTGATTCTTGGTGCATATAGCTTTCAATTAAAAATTTTATATTTGGGGTACTAAGTTATGACTCTGAATCTTATTTAAATCTTACGTTTTAGCACTTTCTCTGACATCATTCCATTAGGTGCAATGCACCACTGATTGATAATCACCAGGTAGGAGTGGACATACAGGTTTTTTATTTAATTGGGATATGATTGCTTTACAATCTTGTGTTGGTTTCTTCTATAAAGCAATACAAATCAGCCATATATATATATCTCCCTTCCCTCTGAAGCTTACCACCCACACCCTCATCTTAGGCCTCTACGTTGTCACAGAACATCAGGCTGGGCTCCCTGTGTTATATAGCAGCTTCCCACTAGCTGTCTATTTTACCCATGGTAGTGTTCGTCAGTCCTGTTTTTCTAGAGTTCATATATGTGCATTAATATGTGATATTTGTGTTGCATGTACAGGTTTTCCAAGCTGCCTCTGCTGACACCTAATGTGGGGTAAACTTCTTGGTACTGCTGGATGGTGGTGGGGGACCTTATCACCATCTGACAGGGGTGAAAGTCCAGGCTCCCCATGTGTTCTCAATTGGGGTGGGGGTGGTGGGGGTGCACTCCTCATTACCATCCAGCAGGGCTGAAGTCCTGACTCTGCACCACCTGGCAGTGGGGGAGGGGTGGAGAGTGACTCATTGCAGCCTGGCAAGGATGAAGTCTCTGCTCCCCACTCTGCTATTGAGTGGTAGGAGGGCTACAGTTCGTTCTGCAGATACAGCCGGAATAGAGTGGCTCTTTCCAAGCTGTGGCTGTCTGGCTCAACTGACCCTCTCCTGGTATTCTGTCTAGAGATAGCATGATTTTTTTTTTTTTAATGATTTCCATTATTTCCAGACTGTCACCTTCTCTAGCATCTACTCTGGGGTTTGTGAGCCAAAGAGGAAGCCAGGGCACTTAACCACCAGGATGAGCTCAGGTCTTGAGTTTCTTAACCAGTCTGCCTTCTCTCCACCTTTCAGTCTGCCCATGCTGCTGTATGCATAATGTCCAGGGGTTTTAGTTGTACTTAGAAACAGTAGGGGGAGAAGATGTCTACTCTGTTTTCCTGGAAGCAAAAGTCTCAAGATGTGTTAATGAAATTTAACATGACTCTACCAAAATACCTACAATGGTTTTGATGTATAAAATTAAATGTAGTCAGAGAGAAAAAGACAAATATCACATGATATCACTGATATGTGGAATCGAAAAAAAATGGTTGTGAGTGAGTGAACTCTCTCAGTCATGTCTGACTCTTTGCGACCCCATGGACTGTAGCCTACCAGGCTCCTCCGTCCATGGGATTTTCCAGGCAAGAATACTAGAGTGGNTCTCTCAGTCATGTCTGACTCTTTGCCACCCCATGGACTGTAGCCTACTAGGCTCCTCCGTCCATGGGATTTTCCAGGCAAGAATACTAGAGTGGGTTGCCATTTCCTTCTCAAAAAAAAAAAAGATACCAAGAACTTATTTACAAAACAGAAATAGGCCTACAGACACAAGAAAAACAAATTTATAGTTACCAAAGGGGAAAGAGGGGGATAAATTAGGAGTTTGGGAATAACAAATACACATTACTATGTGTAAAATAGATAAACAATAAAGACCCACTGTATAACACAGGAAAATATACTCAATATCTTATAATAACCTATAATGGAAAATAATCTGAAAAACAGTAGGTATATGTATGTATGTGTAACTGAACCACCTTGCTATATACTGGGAGTATTGTACATCAACTATGCATCAGTTTAAAAAATTAAATTTAAACCATACTCTCAAAGATATGTATGCATCGACAAAGAATGACTTTTTAAATAACTTTTGGGAAGAGAAATTGTGTTCAAGGAAATTACACAGAAATTTTATATTTTGTGTAAAATACATTCCCAGATTCAAGGAGAGAAGGCTTTAATCCTGAGTTTCTTGCTAACTGATGGAAGGATTTGGCTATTTTTTATCTTAAAAGAAAAAATATCTATATTTTGTCTGAGCATAAGTAGCCATCACGCTGGTGGCTCAGTGGTAAAGAATCCACCTGCCTGTACAGGAGCCGCAGGAGACTCAGGCTCGATCCCTGGGTCAGGAAGGTCATCTGAAAGAGGAAATGGCAACCCACTCCAATATTCTCCCCTGGAAAATCCCATGGACAGAGAAGCCAACAGGCTACAGTCCATGGGGCTGCAAAGTTGAACATGATTGAGCACCTGAGCACACACAGCCATAGCCCTCCGCCTTACCACTGAAGTTCTCTAGAATCCTTTAGAAAATCATCCACTGATATTAAAGCTTACTTAGCAAACATCCGTGTTTGTCCTGGGATTCTAAACACGAGCTTCTGTTCCAGGTCGCCTGAACTGGTGGTCCACCGTGTGCACGAGCTGTAAACGGCTTCTTCCTTTGGCCACGACAGGGGACGGGAACTGCCTTTTACATGCTGCCTCACTGGGTAAGCCCTGCAGTGTAGACAGAGGGTGGCAGCGCCCAGGCCTTCTCTGTTAGTCATTAGAGAACAGTCTTACACTAAGTAGAGCCACGTGCATCACTGTCAACTGAAAAGATCCCCAAGGGGATGGAGCCAGCAACCCCCACCCTTCTTGTCAAGCAGCTGGCAGGCTTGGTGGAGGCATAGAGCGGACATGAGAAAAGATCTGTCCTGACAGAAGGAGGCCTGAGCAGACCTGCATGGATGGGCAGTAGACAGCGGGGTCTGGGGCAATCAAAGAGGACTTCCTGGAGGAGCTGAGATTTTCTTGAAGCCTGAAGAACTTGAAAGAATACAAATAGGACCTTCCAGGCAGGGAGAACACATGGATAAAGTGGAAAGTCGGGAATTAACAGGGTGTTTGGGATCAGGGCTGAGCCCTGTTGAGCTTGGGCAGAAAGTCTGGGGGGCAGTGCATGAGGCTGGGTAGATCTGGAGCCACCACACTGACTGCAGCTGATGGACGTAGACTGACCAAAAGACAGACGTGGGTAAGTGACACAGGGATCAGCACAGTCAGAATATGCTGCAGAGAGGTCAGCGAACTCTTCCAACAGAGATGTGAGCTTCCTGGTTGCAAAAAGCGACACCAGCAAATGCATGGGTGTGGGTGGCAGTGTTTGGATGGCAGAAGGTCACAGCACACTTTCTGTAAGGTCATGTAGCCCCTCTGGACCGAGGCTTATGTACACATGCAGGACTGGATTTGTGCCAAGGACCCCAGCACCAGAGCTGGTGGTGCCTTATTACTCCTGCAGTCCGAGAACCCTCTCCAGGATGGGCCCCTCCAATAAGAATATGGTCCTTGTTGGTCAAACTCACCTCCCCGGGTAAACATGACCTTAACTCATTGCTGTGACCCAGAGCAAGGATGCCCCAGACCTCACTTCAGACCTGTAGTAAGAGGTCTGTTCTGTAAGAAGTGGGCTGAGCTGAGCCCAAAAAGTTTTCGAGGGAAATGCAGGGCGTCTGGGACGGGCCCCAAGATACCCAGAGGAGGATGGAGCCCAAGTGCAAAGGAAATTCCATGTTCCTTAGGCTTGACAAAGGGTGATAGGGAAAACAAAGTCACCCACCCACCTGCCCCCTTTCTGTTTCAGTATTAACTCATTCCTGTCTGTTGACTCCCATTCAGCATAGTAAAATAGCAGTCAGCAATTCCACTGCCCAGCGATGTCTGCTTTTAATATTCTGGTATATTATCTTCCAGTGAAATTAGGATCTCACAGTGTTCACAGTTTGGAATCCAGTATTTTCCCCTTAAAATTGTAAATTGAATTTTTCACACTATTCTTCAAAAACATGTTTTGTAAGTTGTGTCTTATTCCATCATAAAATATTCAGTATCCCTCTCTTATGGAACTTATTTCACTTTATTCTTATCAAACCTAGAGAAAAATTACAAAAGAAGACATCTCTCCTCTTTGCAAAGTCTCAGGCACAGGAATGCCTTTGTCCTTCTAACACTCAGTATACACAGGCACTGCCCCCGTCATGAGGGACAAAGCCACAAGCCAGATGGTCACACGCCGCCGTGGTCCTGACTAATGGCAGGTGTTTCTCACAGTTCTGCCTGGGAGGAGAAAGCCTCCTGCAGGTGGCCCTTGCTCTAGCTGTGAGAGAGCCTAGGCCAAGACTGAACCTGGGACTCACAGCCAGTTGATTCTTTTCTCCCAGTACTTGGTTTCCCCTTGGTACTCAAATTGCTAAACTATGTACAAGCAAGTTTGCTCAAAATGGCCATTCTGCACTCACCAGCAGTGCTTACTGGACCTGCTGACCAGCCCTGGCATTGGCCTAGGGTGTGGGGCACGCATAGAAATGACAGTAATCTGGGGTCAGGCTTGTGGACAAACACGTGTGGGACAAGGAGATTCTCTCTGTACAAGAGACCCAGACAAGGAGCCATGACAAGTAGACTGGACCCAGGACTTGCCCTGCCTGGGAGGAGGCTGCAGGCAGGTCGGAGGGATGAGAAAGCTCAGCTCGGCCTGTTCATAAAAGGAGCATTGATGGCCATCTTCCTCCATCTGTAGAAAAAGACTGCAGAAAAAAGACGACCGGAAAGCCCACAGCAGCCCCCTGTTATCACGTCTTTGCACAAAAAGATGCACGGCCAGACTGAGCCTTTGACCATCAGTCAGTGTGGGTCACTGCTCTCTGAAAGCTCTCCAGAGGGTCCCAGCTCACTTCAAAGCCCACCTTTCCACTCTCCACCTCGCCCCTTCCATCCCAGCTGCAGACACCTTCCCCTCCCTAGTATGCCACATGGGCCCCCACGGGGTTGGCCCTGACCTTTTCCTCCACCTGGGATGGTAACTCAGCCCTGTCCCTAACCACTCATATCTTTGCCCCAATGTCTTCCACTCACACTGTGATCAAACCACCCAGCACCCTGTCCTCTTAGCCTGCTTCATCTCCCCTTACATTGCCACTGCCTGCAACATAGTGTGTTACATGTTAATTCGATGGCTGCCTCCCCTCCCTTCCCCTCAGTGTGGAACTCCATGAGATTTTAGGAATTTAGTCTGTCCTAGTTCCTGCTGTGGGTATTCCCATCACTGAGAATGGTGCCTCCCCCTTACTGTGAAATAAGTATGGAATTAAGTGGAATTAATAGTATTCAGTTAAACAATGAACAAATGAATGAGTAAATTTCCCTAGTCTCTCCCTGTAGCCAGAGCTGCACCTCTCATGGCACTTCTTCCACTGACTGGGTTTCTTGACCACTTCTGAGCTTCCCCGAGGATGTACTCAGAGATGCTGGGTGGTTCTTATGACCCCTGGGCCAGGTGGGGCACTTCCCTCAGAAGCAGGGGCTCTCCCGGGGCTCAGATGTGTGCAGAGATGCCTCAGGGCTACAGATATTGATGCAGCAGACCCTCGATGGAAGTGGGGTCTGACTGCCATCCTGGCTTGGGGCCCTGCATGAGGATACATCATCCGCTGTCCCCACAGGCTCTCTCCCACTCCAACACAAGGTCAGACCACAAACATTACATCACTCAGAACAAACCTTGAGAGGTTGAGGGCAGCCTGTGAAGGGCCCCCAAGACTCAGTGAAATGGCTGTTGCTTTAAGAAGGGGCTGTGCTCCTTCATTCCATGCCTGCATCTGCAGGAAACATCAGGAGGGAGGGCAGAGGGGAGCTGCTTGCTAATCGTGAGAACTGAGTATCTCGCTACTGCCTTATCTACTCACACAGCCTTAGGGGCCAGGACTGGTGGGTGGTGGTGGTCTCAGCTCCTCCTGTTTTGCCCCTTCCTCACATATTTTCTTGTGGCTCAGATGATAAAGAATCTACCTGCAGTGCAGGGGACCTGAGTTCGATCCTGGGGTCAGGAAGATCCCCTGGAGAAGGGAATGGCTATGCACTCCAGTTTTCTTACCTGGAGAATTCCATGGACAGAGGAGCCTGGTGGGTTACAGTCCATGGCGTCGCAAAGAGTCGGACGCGACTGAGCAGCTAACACGTTCACTTTACTTTCACATCTCTCCTCTTTCCTCTACTCCTCACGGCCTCCTGGCTGCAGGAATGTGGGGGTTTCACGACCGGGACCTGGTTTTGCGGAAAGCTCTCTACACCATGATGAGGACGGGGGCCGAGAGGGAGGCCCTGAAGCGAAGGTGGAGGTGGCAGCAGACACAGCAGAACAAGGAGGTGGGTACCTGTCAGCATGGCAGAGCCGGGACCATGCCGGGCGCAGCTGGCCAAGATGGGGTCCTGTTGGGGGCCCAATATCAAGTCTGTCTGATGAGATGAGGCAGCAGTGGCTCCATCCCGTACTCAAACCCACTAAAGAGGGACCCGTTCCAGCAGTCAGCCCCTGCCCACAATGACCAGACATGCACTCCCCTCACCTGTACTGGTGTAATTATGAAAACCACCTACCCTCACGCACAAGGCTGTCCCAACCTGAATGGTGAGTTAGATAGTCACCTGTGAGGTCACTGCTGGTGCAGCCACTGATTGGCCCTGGCATGGCCCCAGCCCCAGGGTGTGTGCTCGGTCCGAAGAGAATGTTTGTCCCAGAACCTTAGTGAGCACTGGCCCTTTGCTGGCATGGAAGTCCTTAAAGTTGGGTCTGCCCGGGTCCCTGCACGCAGGCCAGTGGTCGGCACCCAGCCCAGTATGTGTGCAGGTTGCGTTTGGTCTCTCTAGCCCCTAAGAATGACCACTGTTGCTGAGTGCGCTTCCGACAGCATAGAGGTTGGATATTGGGGGTTCTGAACAAATTCTGTCCTGAGCAAATGCTGACAGTCCTTGGCCACTAACAGGAGCTCACCCCAGGCTGACCAAGCCGGGAAGTTGGGCTCTCAGCCAGACTGATGTGGGTGCGGGGATGAAGAGGTGGATGCCACCTCCTAACCCCACCCCCCTTTGTGCCAGTCAGGGCTGGTGTACACGGAGGAGGAGTGGGAGCGGGAATGGACGGAGCTGCTGAAGCTGGCCTCCAGCGAGCCACGCACACACTTCAGCAAGAACGGCGGCTCGGGCGGGGGGTAAGTGCTGCCCCAGCCCTCCCCCTGACGACATGGGAAGTGATGGGGGTGATGTCGGACCCCCAAGCTGGGGACGACATAAGGACGTCTCCTGCCTTCAGATCTTAGATTCTACCAAGGGTGCAGGGCAGGTAGGGGGGGAAGACAGGACCCTGCTGGATGTTTGGAAGAAAGTGTACATAGTCACCGTGTGCATCTCATGAGCTCGAGCATGCCCCCTGCATTGCAGAGAGGGACTCACTGTCCAGCCAGCCTGGGGACGGCCCAAGCTGCCCACGCACTCACCAGGCTCTGAAGCTTCAGGCTGCTGCTGGAACCCTAACCCCTGGGCTACCAGGCAACGGTGGTGGTCTTTTTAAGTAACCTCCATGAAACTTGGGCCAGCAGGGGTCCGGAGCAGGTAAGCCTCATGCTGGAGCCTGGCCCCTGGTGAGTGAGACATCCAGCACCACTCTTGCCCAGACCCTGGCCCTCCAGCCCCAGGACAGATGGGAACAGACCCGCCACTGCTGCTCCCAGCATGGACACTGGCCCAGCGGTTTTTCCCAGAAAGAATCAGGTTAAACATCTGAAGAGTTCGGAAGGGAGCAAGGGTCAGACTCAAGGATGCATTTGACCAACCTCCTGCCTTCTTCCCGCAAGACTCGCAGTAGCCAATCCCAAGGCTCACTGGCAGAGCCCCAGCAGGAGATGCTGGAGGCAGGGAGGCATGTCCACGACTCGCTCAGAGAGAAGGGTAGAGACCAGGTTGGGGTCCAGGCAGGGCGAACCACCAGCCAGAGAGCCATCATGGATAGGCTGTTTAGAACTGGTGACCACAGGGAGGACGCTCTTCAAGACCTCAGGAAGGCAAGACCAGCATGAGCTCTCGGCTGAGTTCAGATGCGTGAGAAAGCCTGAATGGCAGCTGTACCAGTAGTTGCAGATGCGGTGAGAACTGTGAGAACCGAGGCCAGGCAGAGGTGGGGGCTTCCGTGCAGGCGCACTCAGAGCTACAAGACCCATTCTTTCCCGTGCTCCTACTCACAAATCACAACATGCCTGTTTCCTGTGGCTAAAGCAAGAGAAATTGGACATTCTGTGCTACTTACTGCACCTGCAGAGACTTGTGAAGTGCTACCTCCTGTGAAGTGCTACCTCCAAAAGGGCTGCTGCTGGAGTTTGCAGTCCCCTCCAGCAAAGGTGAACTCAGCTTGCCCATCACCAGAGCTGCTAGTGGAGCCATGGGTAAGAGGGCTGGTCCCCAGAAGGAAAAGGAAGACATGGAAGAGAGGAAAATAACTCCACCCCAAGTCATGCGGGTCTGCATGGGAACAAGTGTCGGAGTGAAGTTGCCCATCACCACCTGGCAGGTGCAGCCCCAACCCCTGCTATGGACACTCTGGGGGAAGAGGGTGTGTGTGCGATGGGAGGAATCCATTACTTGAAAAACAACTGATAAAAGCTATGAAAGCAGTTAGTGATGACCTCTGGGTTCTTCATCTGGTTCAATGGCAACTGAGAACTAAGAAAGGGGTCTTCCTGGTGGACTCCAACCAGACGCCCAGACTCAGATGTCATGCATTAAGAGTCCCAGACTGGGTGCATGATCCTGGGCATGTCTCCCAAGCTCCTGGAACATCTTTGTTGTGCAGATGTAAAGTGCATTTGGTAGTAAGGCCCCTGCTGGGCTGTATCGGTTTTCCGTGGTAGTGAAGTAAACCACACCAAAACTGGGTGGCTTAACACAGAGACACTGGATTTGTTCCTGTTCTGCAGTCAGCATTCTGCTCTGGAATTTTCTGGAGCCTCTCCTGGGGCTGCAGCATCTGGCAGTTAGTCTGGGTGGTGCAGGACCATCCAGGATGGCCTGATTCAGAGCTCTGGCTCTTGCTGAGCCTCTGTCTAGATTTCATCCTTGAGAAGGCTCAGGACCCTTACAGTATGGATGAGGGCAATAAGAGGGGGCAGCCTACATTGTGGAGGTTCAGCTCAAGCCTCTACTTGCATCACATTTGCTAATGTCCCGTGGAAACATTGGCCAAAGCAAGTCCCATGGCTGAGCCAGCCTCTGGGCAGATAGACTCCATCCTTAATAAAAGGAGAGGCAAAGTCCCATTCAGTTCAGTCGCTCAGTCGTGTCCGACTCTTTGTGACCCCATGAACTGTAGCATGCCAGGCCTCCCTGTCCATCACCAACTCCCAGAGTCTACCCAGACCCATGTCCATTGTGTCGGTGATGCCATCCAACCATCTCATCCTCTGCCATCCCCTTGTCCTCCTTCCCTCAATCTTTCCCAGCATCAGGGTCTTTTCAAATGAGTCAGCTCTTTGCATCAGGTGGCCCAAGTACTGGAGTTTCAGCTTCACCATCAGTCCCTCCAAAGAACTTCCAGGACTGATCTTTAGGATGGGCTGGTTGGATCTCCTTGCAGTCTAAGGGACTCTCAAGAGTCTTCTCCAACACCACAGTTCAAAAGTATCAATTCTTTGGCACCCAGCTTTCTTTATAGTCCAACTCTCACATTGCAAAGGGACAAATACACAGTAAGAAGGCTCTGTGGCCATCAAAGCAGTTGGCCACATCCTCTGATTCTGTTGGCACTGGGCAGTGAAATAACGGGTTTGAAAGTGGAAAGAAGCTGTTATGGCTATAAATATAATGTTTATTAAGACGTTGTCACATTCAGCCTGTGAGTTGGCATGCCTGCTGCCTATTATGGTATGTTATAAAGGCCTATCCCAAATACCTGAAATGTATGGTTTCCCTGACTTTCCATGGTTCATCTCCCTGTCCATAGTGTAGTGGTTATAACACTCACAGTGGCTCATCTGAGTGTCTGATATTCCACCTTTATAAATTCATTCCTGTGAGTCTTGAAAATGCTGGAGCCCTAGGGGCTTTCAGGAGTCTCTGACTGTAGAGAAAATCCCTTCCATGAGTTTATATGTCCCATGAGTTTACATATACTCTGCACCTTGACCTCCAGAGCCTAAACCTGTAGGAATGGAACATAAAAATAGCTTACTGTGCTGGGCAGTGAGGATTGAAGGAAGAAAGCCATGAACCTCTGCTGGGCACCTACCTGCCTTACTTACTAACTAAGTGCCACTGCCTTACATGCTTTATCTGCACTTTATAAATTAGGCATCACCCTCCTTTATATGTTGGAAAACTAATGTTCTGAGAGATTAATTGACTTACCTCTGGTTTGTAACTGGTGGAGCTAGGATGCAGACCGAGACCTGTCTGAGTCCAGCACCCTGCAGTTTACCAGAGAATACACGATGGCAAGTCTTATAGCTTCTTAAGAAAGAGTGCACTGCAGATGGAATTGTTTGAGTCCTTGCATGTCTGAATTTCTCTTTATTCTGTCTCAGCCTTCATGGATAGTTTGGGGATGAATTCTCCTTAAATTCATGATATGAATGGTGTCGTGAAAGGGGTTAAATCAGACAGAAAGCTGTCAACTTCCTGGCACTCAGTCAAAGTTTGCTAATTTGAAGTGAAACAATTATATGAAATCCAAAGACTAAATATGTTCAACTAACTTCTTACTCCCCCGTTACAGACTGAAAAAGATTTATTCATTAACTCAACATGTATTAGTTGCCTGAGGCATGCTGTGCATTTTCAAACACACAATCTCATTCTGTCATCACTGTAACCCTGTGAGATAACGGTTATAATTCTTATTTAAAGTATGAGGAAATTTGGATTCAGGATAAAAATTATTTGCCCCGGGTAATCTGCTGAGTGGAAGAGCTGTAGTTCAAATTCAGGTGTCCTGCCTCCCAGATCTCCTGGTCCCTGATTTTCCTCCTACCCCTTAGCTCAGAAGCCTCTTTCTGCTCTTATAGAGAATTGGGTTCTTACTCTTTTCTGTGGGTGATAAAATGAGGCCTCTTTGTTTTCTAGTCTAATGCCAGAATGTGTTTCAAGGGGGTATCATTTCAGATAACAGCCTTCGTTAACAACAGACTAATAAACCTTTGCCATCAGGTATCTTTCTGTGTGAATGTACAGAAAGGTGTTTTCCAACTCAGTCTCCCTAGGTCTCCCTTTTCCTCCTCTTCCAAATACTGAAAACCTTTGTAAGCATTAGTTCTATGATAAATTAATGAGAATTACTTTAAATTTTCAAGCAATTTTCAACAACCACTATACTCTTTGGAGGCAGGGAATAAACCAGGACCCTCTCAGTTTGAAGAATACCATGTAAACCCCATTAGGGAAATGAAAATTAAAACCACTACACACCTATAAGAAAGTCAGAAAAAATTATACTGGCAATACCAGGTGGTGGTGAGAGTGCAAAGCAAATTTTACATCACATTGTTGGTGATATAAAAATGACACAACCACTCTGGAATACAGCTTAACAGATTCTTATAAATTTAAAAACACATTTGCCATATAACCCAGAAGTCCTACTCCTAAGTATTTACCCTAGAGCACTGGTTCTCAACCAGGAATGATTTTGCCCCCAGGGGACATTTGGCTAGATTTAGGGATATTTTGATTGTCACAACTGGAATGTAGTCTGAATACTGCTAGAATCTAATGGGTAGAAGCCATGGATGCTGCTAAGCCTTCTAAAGTGCACAGGACAGCCCCCCAAACAAAGAAATAGCTAGTCTGAAATTTCAGTAGTGTCAATATTGAGAAAATCTGTCCCAAAGAAATGAAAATGTGTGTTCACACAAAGTTCTATGTAAAATGTTTATAGAAGTTCCATTCATAATTGCCCAAAACTGGAAACAACTCAAATGTCCTTTGATTAAAAAAAAGTAGTATATTATGAAATACTATTCAGGAATTAAAAACAAACTACTGATATATGTAATGACTTGCATGAAAGGATCAGGTCTCAAAAAGTTATGTATTGTATGTATGGTTTCATTTATATGACATTATCCAAAAGGCAAAACTATAATGATGGAGAACAGATCAGGGTTTCATTTATTTAGAATGAATGTCTGACTTTCCAATATCATTTCTTGAAAAGACTATTCTTTCATCATTAAATTGCTTTCACGTTTTTCAAATACCTGTAGGCAATATTTATGTGGGTTTGGGAGATTTATGTTGGGTGGGAGATTCTGTATTATGTTCCATTGAAATATATGCCTGTCCTTTTGACAGTGTCACTTTTATAATAAGTCTTAAAATTAGGTAGCATCACTCCTCCAACTTTATTCTCCCTTTTCAATATTTCTGGTGTTTTTGGTTTTTTGTTTGTTTTTTTTTTGCTTTCCCATACAGATTTATAGAATCAGCTTATCTATATCTGAAAAATATTCTGCCAGGATTTTTATTGTTATTACATGAAGTCTATACACGAATTGGAGGATTGAAAACTTTACAATGTTGAGTGTACTTACACATCTTTTTCCATGTATTAGGTAGACACAGTATGCTTCTTCATATATTTAAATCTTCTTTGATTTGTTTTATTATCATTTTATAATTTTCTGCATAAAAGTTCTATACATGTTTCAGTTCAGTTCAGTCGCTCAGTCGTGTCTGACTCTTTGCGACCCCATGAATCGCAGCACGCCAGGCCTCCCTGTCCATCACCAGCTCCCGGAATTCACTCAAACTCATGTCCGTCGAGTCAGTAATGCCATCCCGCCATCTCATCCTCTGTCATCCCCTTCTCCTCCTGCCCCCAATTCCTCCCAGTATCAGAGTCTTTTCCAATGAGTCAACTCTTCGCACCAGGTGACCAAAGTTTGGAGTTTCAGCTTTAGCATCATTCCTTCCAATGAACACCCAGGACTGATCTCCTTT
>SJYQ01002767.1:453694-482748 GCA_006410935.1 Redunca redunca | reverse complement strand
GAGTGTGGGGGCGGGGGGAGGGGTGGTAAGTAAACCTTATACATCTTCGGGAGGGAGTCTTTACCATAACAGATTAAAAACACTCCAGTGAGTTACATTTGACAGGCTCCTGGTGCAGATGCATGCTGGGAATAAACAGGCCTCCTCATTCAGCTACCTTTGACTTCCAACCATAAATATTTTATAAACTACCGAGGAAAGAGAGAGCACCCTGTTATGTGAAGGGCTTATAAAGTTAAAACCCTTGAAGAAAGAAAGCAGGCATAGTTTGTGAGAACCTTTCAGGGGACAAAGTTTGGTCATAGATGTAAAATCTTTAAGCTGATCATTCTGCTACTGCAGTATCAGGGCACTGCAGGCTCAGAAGCTGTGGTTAAACCTGGAGATCTTTTCACCATGATTACTCTTGATTGTCTCAGAGGATAGCAAAACCTGGGGGGTTTTTGTTCTAAAATTCATAAAATCATCCAAAAATTAAAAAGGGAAAGGTCTGTATCAGTTAAAAACACATTTGGCCAGAAACCTAACTACAGTGGCCTAAACAAGCAAAGAAGCTTATTTATTTTATGCAATAAGCCATCCAGGGCCGGTACAATAGCACAGTGATGTCCTTGGGGACCTATCTTTTCTTCTTCCACTGTCCTTATTAGTCTATAGATCTTGGCTTTGGGGTTATCTTTATGCTTGTTTCCTCATTATCACAAGATGGCTGCTGCCCCTCAGTAGGCTTTGTGTCTGTTTCAGGAAGGAAGAAGGAATTGAAAGCCAAGGCAAAGGACTGAAGAAGGATGCTAGATAAGCCTGCCCATTATTAAAAGATTTCTCAAAGGGCCAATTATTGATAAACATTTATATCTCATTCATTTCTTGAATGAATGACCAGAATTCAATAACTCAGTCATTCTCCAGGTTCAAATGAATCTAAGAAGGTGAATATTTTTAGCTGGCTATATTGTTACCTATAATGAAACCATGATTCTATTAAAATGAGAGGAAGAATAGATATTAGGCAGGCAATAGGCAGAGTCTGCCATAGGGCTGGCAGTCATTTCAAAGGATTTTATGTAGTTGATAATAGGTTTGAAAAAGCTAATTATCCATATTAAAGGTGAACAGACTGTGAGGATAAGAGGAATCAACTAACAATACAAAAATAGTGTAACATTTTTACAGAAAATAGTCACTGACATTAATGCTGGAGCACATTGATAATTNTTACTGTATTTATGTTTTGTGCTGGGCTAAGTGTTATGGGAAAAGAGGGAAAGATAGAGAAGAAAAGAGAAGGGAAGGGGAAGAAAAATCATAGTAATATCTTGAAGTCTCAGCCTTCCCAAAACCTTACAGGCTACTGAGTAGATGAGGCTGGCATTATTGACCGATCACAAGACTGATTAGAGAGTTATATAAATCATCATGTGCTTAACTAAAGGATGAGTAACTCTGTCTAGACTCAGTGTAAATCTTAGTTCAGAGTTGAGGAGATCAGTGTGGCCCAGAAGAGTTAGAGAGGGCTTCATGGAAGAAGTTGGCTTTCTTACAAACTTGTTCACCAGTATCTCAGAATACTACTCAGATATCCAGGTTCTAACTTATAAAAACCCAACTGAGACTGTATAAACAAACACAATATTGTCAATGTGTGTATGTATATGGGTATATGCCATATGCGGGGCTATCTTTCAGAAAGTGAAAGCAAAGTCGCTCAGTCATGTCCGACTCTTTGCGACCCCATGGACTGTATAGCCCACCAGGCTCCTCCATCCATGGGATTCTCCAGGCAAGAGTACTGGAGTGGGTTGCCATTTCCTTCTCCAGGGGATCGAACCCAGGTCTCCCGCATTGCAGGTAAACACTTTAACCTCTGAGCTACCAGGGAAGTCTTATCTTTCAGAAGAGAAGTAATATATTTACTCATATAACTAAAGTATCTCCATCAGGTATAGCTTGATCCAGGGACTCAATCTGTACCATTAGCCCTGGTCTATTCTTACCTTCTAGGCTTCCCTGGTGGCTCAGATGATAAAGCATCTGCCTGCAATGTGGGAAACCCAGGTTCAATCCCTGGGTCAGGAAGATCTCCTGGAGAAGGAAATGGCAACCCATTCCAGTACTCTTTCCTGTAAAATCCCATGGATGGAGGAGCCTGGTAGGCTACAGTCCATGGGGTCCCAAAGAGTCAGACATGACTGAGCAACTTCACTTTCATTCTTACCTCCCAGTTGAGCAGCCTAACTCTTGGATATATTCTCTCTTTTGGTAGTTAAGTGGATGCCAGCAGGCCCAGGCCTGCACCCAACTCACAAATTATAGAAGGAAAAAGAGCTTGACTTTCAACAGACCTACAAAATCCTGAGCTCGAGTCTCACTGAACATATTTGGATCAGGTGCCCATCTCTTAACTGGTTTCTTTGTTCAGTGGATGGATGTGCTGGTTGAGCATGCTTGATTCAAACACTCTCCCCTAAAGCAGGAGTTGGCAGCCCTCCAAAATCCCATGGACTGCAAGCGAGGGAGTGATGCTCCAGATGAAAATAGAGATATTGTTGCCAGAGGATGAAGGAGCAACTAAAATGGTTAATTTTAATAAACTACGGTGAACTGACTCAAGTTTGCCATTAGTCTACATGAGATTGTGGATATGACTGTAGGCCAAGAAAGATAAATCATAAGCTGATGTTTTAACAGTCAACAGAATAATGGAAATGCATTTTGTTTGTTTGCAGTGGATTTATTTAATTCTTTGCTCATCCTTCAAATAATTTGAGATATATATAAAATGTAAAACAATGATAAAATATAAGCAAAAGCATATCAGGGATGTGGTAAATATAATTCAAAATTAAAACTATATGGAGACTATAAATTCCAAAAAATTGCTGTAATTGAACAACCGTTACTCTGAATTTCCTAGTAGCTACAGGAAAAATGAGGCTGTAAGTAGTAACATGGAGAAGGCAATGGCAACCCACTCCAGCAGTCTTGCCTGGAAAATCCCATGGGCAGAGGAGCCTGGTAGGCTGCAGTCCATGGGGTTGCGAAGAGTCGGACACTGCTGAGTGACTTCACTTTCACTTTTTACTTTCATGCATTGGAGAAGGAAATGGCAACCCACTCCAGTGTTCTTGCCTGGAGAATCCCAGGGACGGGGTAGCCTTGTGGGCTGCTGTCTATGGGGTCTTACAGGTTTGGACACAACTGAAGTGACTTAGCAGGAGCAGCAGCAGCAAGTAGTAACATAGTTCTTATTATCTGTAGAAATATACTAGTAGAAATATATTCTGCAGCAGAAATATACTAGTTTTTCAGATAGTGTAATGGAGTAGAGAACATGATTTTGGGGTTGAATACCAAAGCTCTGTAGTTGACCTTGGGCAAATATTAATTCTTCTAATTCTCATTTCTCTCATCTTTTATATGGGAGTACTTGTACTCATAGTTTTGGGTAGTTTCACAAGAAGATAATCACATACACAGTCAGTTCAGTTGCTCAATTGTGTCTGACACTTTGCAACCCTATGGACTGAAGCACGCCAGGCCTCTCTGTCCATCTCCCAGAGCTTGCTCAAACTCATGTCCATATAAGCTACCAACAAACAAGAGCCTTGAGATGAGAAAAAAAATGTGAAAATTAGGAGACAGTGTGGTTGATTACATCCCAGTCACTAACACAGAAGTGAATTGTGTGATGCTGTATCTTATGGCATTCCCTTGATGACCACAAAGGACAAGATGACAAAATAATATTTGATCAAAGAAGTTCATAATGGGGCCAAGAAATTATGTTCCAAAAGACAGCCTTGTGATGTCCTAACTTGGTCCAAGGCTAAAAATCCAGAGTGTACAGAGAAATTAGGATTCTGTCCTTCAAACAGTCTTCCTAATGTATTGTGTCCATCAGCCAACCTTTCGATAAACAAACAGAGAGCCACTCAAAGACATAGTCCCTGGTGGGGGCCTGGAATGGAGGTATTAGTGAATGATGGACCCCTGTGTGTCAGTGATGTAGGCTGGACATCAGGCCTTGCTAAGACTCTGGTCCAGGATAAGGCCCCTCCTGTTGGCAAGGACTGGATTTTACCCCACTGCTCCAGGGAAACGCCAGTCAGACACCCAGCAATGGACCCTGAAAAACCATGTCTTGTCCTCTCTGTTCATTCTTCAGCTTCCTTTATTTTACCACATTTGTCTGTCTTCACATAAACTCCCCTAACAAGGATTTTCTTATTGCTTATTCAGATCAACTCCTTGACAGTTACAGGGAAAACCAGGAATTTTATATCTGATGGGGACTCTCTAGCTGTTGAGACAGTTGTTGCTCTGTAAATTGTCTTCCTTTTTTTCTTTCTATTAGATAGTAAAGTCTTGAGGAATGGCAAGTAAAAAATACTTTGGAGAATAATGATTTTTTTACTTAACGGTGTTTGATAGCCTGACTGTAATAATCGCTCCCTTCCCCTGTGACTCAAGGTAAAGAATCCACCTGTTATGCAGGAGATGCAGGTTCAGTCCCTGGGTTGGAAGGATGCCCTGGAGGAGGGCATGGCAACCAGTCCAGTATCCTTGCCTGGAGAATCACATGGACGAGAGGAGCCTGGCTGGCTACAGTGCATAGGGTCGCAAACAGTTGGACACGACTGAAGGGTCTGAGCATGCCTGCATGCACAGTAAATGGGATGCTTCATCTATCTTGGTGGGAATTTCTGAAAAAATCTGTTTACCCAGCACCAAGTAACAAATGAAAACAAGAACCAGCCTACAGATACTATGGAAATGGACTCTCCATGGTCAGATCCATGCTGATGGATTGGGTCTATATTACATGCCACATTTGTTCAAAATTAATTCCTTTATGAAAAAGTCATACTTGTAAAAAGCCTGCAACATGTAGGCAGTATGACATTTGTTCATCTGAGAGCAATTTTTTTATCTTATTACCATCTCTAGCTAAAAATACCTTATGAATCCTAGATTCTTGTGTGGAGTTAATCTTCCAGCTCAAGTTCACCTTGTTGCTAATTCTCCATCTCATTTCAGTGCGTGGGGGTTGATGTCATTTCATGTAGAAGGGGAATGTCTTTCACCTGTCTGCTTCTCCAGCTGTCAGCAAACGTGTGCTGGGAGAAAGCTGCAGGGGTATATTTGGGCCACAACCAGCAAGTAGAGCCTTGTCATTGTTTAGAAATGGTCTCTGTGTCTGCCACTCTAACTCCCTCTTCTGCAGCTGAGGAATGGGGTTTCATGAATGGGTGTTTGAAGAATCAAGAACAATGGGGCCTTTGAGTACTTGGGTATAGCAGGCCCTATTTGTTGCTTACCCCACTTTCATGTCCCCACAGTCTCCTCTTCTTTAGCAGAAATCTGATTTTACTCAAATTTTACTCTGTGAGGAAGGTAATCCCATCACCACATCAAAGGTGAATCATGTGTAATTTAAGCCTATAGTGGTTATCTCATTTAGTTTGCTAACTGTTAGTTGAGATGTGGGCTGGTGGCTTAGATCTGACTGAGGAAACATGAGGCAAAATTTTCTTAGGACCTTCTCAGTGAGACTTTCATATCTCATAGGAAGCACTTGAGAAAGATAATTTCTTCTTCCTCTGGAGTTTAATGTTCTTCATGTGATGGCTGGAATTGCAGCAGCCATCATGCAATATGAGGAGGGCTAATCTCAGGACAATACTGACATACTAGGAGAGCAGAGCAAAATGGAACAGAAATATGGAATGAATTCTACAGTCTCCATGTCCAAGGACTTCTGTTTTGAAAAGGAATATATTTTCATTTTATTTATTTATTTTAAGAGAATACACAGATATTGCAGGTTTCGTTTCAGACCACTGCAATAGAGTGAGTGAAGCAATACAGTGAATCACAATAATTTTTTGGTTTCCCAGTGAGTATCAAAGTTATGTTTACCATATGGAGTATAGTATATGTACAATATCTGTGTCTTTAAAAACAATGTCCAGTTCAGTTCAGTCACTCAGTCGTGTCCAGCTCTTTGTGACCCCATGGACTGTAGCATACCAGGCCTCCCTGTCCATCACCACCTCCCAGAGCTTACATGTCCATTGAGTCAGTGATGCCGTCCAATCATCTCATCTTCTATTGTCCCCTTCTCCTCTCACCTTCAATCTTTCCCAGCATCAGGGTCTTTTCCAATGAGTTAGTTCTTTGCATCAGGTGGCGAAAGGATTGGAGTTTCAGCTTAAGCATCAGTCCTTCCAATGAACACCCAGGACTGATCTCTTATAGGGTGGACTGGTTGGATCTCCTTGCTGTCCAACTGACTCTCAAGAGTCTTCTCCAAGACCACAGTTCAAAAGCATCACTTTTTTGGTGCTCAGCTTTCTTTATAGTCTAACTCTCACATCCATACATGACTAGTGGAAAAATCATAGCTTTGACTAGATGGATCTTTGTTGGCAAAGTAATGTCTCTGCTTTTTAATATGCTATCTAGGTTGCTCATAACTTCTCTTCTAAGGAGCCAGCGTCTTTTAACTTCATGGCTGCAGTCACCATCTGCAGTGATTTCAGATACTTTGTTGTTTAAAAATGCTATCATCTGTCTGAGTGTTCAACGAGTTGTAGTAGTAACATCAAAGATCACGGATCACCATAAAAATAGAATAATAATGAAAAAGTTTGAAATATTGTTGAGAATTACCAAAGTGTGACACAGAGACACAAAGTGAACAAATGCTGTTGGAAAATGGCACCAATAGACTTGCTGGGTACAGGGCTGCCACAAACCTCCAATTTGTGAAGAAAAAAAGCAGTATCTATGAAGCACAATAAAGTAAAACACAACAAAATGAGGTGTGCCTGTATATTTTTCTTGCTGTTTGAATTGGGTTGGGTTTTCTGTTACCTGCTAGCAAAAGTGTCCTTACTGATATATGAAGATATGCCATAAAGCGATCCTGAAAATTCTTTAGTCAAGTTCAACCCAGTTGTTGTTAGAGCTGCAGCTCCTCAGTTTTCCTGCTTTGTCTTTTTAAGCCCAGTGGGCATGAGTGGGCAACATTAACAGCTGATGAATTTTGCATGATGCGTTCTTCTTGCGTATCACCCGGGCAATGCACATGTATTCATGAATGTGAAAAATGCCCAAGAAGCCAACTCTGTGAAGACAGATCAAGCTGGGAGAGTTAGAAAATTCTTTATTGGTAGCTACCAACAAGAATTTGGTAGGATATTTTGAGAAAGGGAAAATGACTGAATTAAGGCTATACAGTTTCTAGAGATATCAAAGCATAGCTTCCCGGCTGCCTCAGCGTTAAAGAATCTGCCTGCAATGCTGGAGACACAGGAGATGCAGGTTCTGTCCTTGTGTTGGAAAGAGGCCCTGGAGAAGGAAATGGCAACTATTCCAGAAAGAAGGAAATGGCAACCCACTCCAGTATTCCTGCCTGGAGAATCTTATGGACAGAGGAGCTTGGTGGGCTATAGTCCATAGGGTTGCAAAGTGTCAGACATGACTGAAGTGACTGAGCTTGCACACACCAAGGACATAGCTTAAATGTCACGCTCTCTGTGAAACCTACCCTGAGTCCCCAAGGCCAAGTTCATCACTCCTTCTCCCTGTACCATATCCTTGGCAGGGCTCTTGCCACAGGTTGTCAAAGCACGTGGTGCCCATGGTTGATTCGCTTGGCTAGACTGTGAGTTCATACAGGACAGGGAACTAATTGTAATCTTTGTTGTAGTCACCCATTTGACAATGATTTATTCTGTATCTACTATGTACCAGGGATTGAGTTGTACTGAAGATACAGTAGTAAGGAAAAGCAGAGGCGCTCCTACAGCCGTGGAATTTAGACTCTAGTCCAGGACAGACCATCAGATCATCACAATAATTAATTAACTTCTTGCCAATAATCAAATGAATGGCACTCAGAAATTATCTGTTGAAACCAGTCACAAAATTTTCAATATTCCACAGGTTCTCTTATCTTCCTGGAGCCTTGCCTAGGGTCATGTTAAGAGGGAAAGTGTCCCAGTGACTAGCAAGATTCAGCCACAGTATGCAAGCTCTTTTCAAGCCTCTACTTGGCTTGCGCTTGCTAATGTCTCACTGACAAAAGCAAGCTGCATGGCCAGGCCCAAGGTCTCTGTGGGAGGATGTTATACTCCTCATAGATACAGGCTGATGGGATTGGTTAGGGGCAGTTACTGTCCAAATCTGCCACCCTATTTTTAAAGTGTTGGTTTTGTTATGTAAACCTTAAGCAATGATCATTTGAATCCAAAGATAAGGTTCTTGCTACAAATTCAGTTCAGTTCAGTTCAGTCACTCAGTCGTGTCCAACTCTTTGCGACCCCATGAATTGCAGCACGCCAGGCCTCCCTGTCCATCACCATCTCCCGGAGTTCACTCAGACCCATGTCCATCGAGTCCGTGACGCCATCCAGCCATCTCATCCTGGGTCGTCCCCTTCTCCTCCTGCCCCCAATTTCTCCCAGCATCAGAGTCTTTTCCAATGAGTCAACTCTTTGCATCAGGTGTCCAAAGTACTGGAGCTTCAGCTTTAGCATCATTCCTTCCAAAGAAATCCCAGGATTGATCTCCTTCAGAATGGACTGGTTGGATCTCCTTGCAGTCCAAGGGACTCTCAAGAGTCTTCTCCAACACCACAGTTCAAAAGCATCAATTCTTCGGCGCTCAGCCTTCTTCACAGTCCAACTCTCACATCCATACATGACCACAGGAAAAACCATAGCCTTGACTAGACGGACCTTAGTCGGCAAAGTAATGTCTCTGCTTTTGAATATACTATCTAGGTTGGTCATAACTTTTCTTCCAAGGAGTAAGCGTCTTTTAATTTCATGGCTGCAGTCACCATCTGCAGTGATTTTGGAGCCCAAAAAAATAAAGTCTGACAGTTTCTACCGTTTCCCCATCTATTTCACTCCCAAATTTGAGTCAACATTTTACAGAAAAAACAGATGATGTGGTTCACAATGAACAGTGGATCTAAGGCTTTGGTCTTAAAGTTTTCACATGGTGCTTTGATGAGAGAAGAGTATTGGCAACCAAATGTGTCTGGTCACGTAGTCTTTGTAATATTTACAATGAGGGTAGTCTTCCCTTGTGAAGACTGTAATGAAAATATTTGACTCTTCCCCTAACCAGTAATCAGAGAAAACCATTCTAAACTGAATGGTTGGCCCATACCAGTACCTGCTATAATTACGAAATGTGCAGTGTACCAATACTTAAGTACTCCTCTATTACATTATAACAAATGAATTTTTAAATTAGGTTCAGAGTCTAAATTCCTAACTAAAAATAACATAGGACAGATTTAAAGAAATAAAGCTTAACTTGAAGGAGACTTTCACATCTTAAAAGTTGATATAAAGTGTCTGCATATTTTATCTGAAGAAGCCTGTGATTAAGAGAAAATGTATTGTAGATCTGAAAAGAAAGTGAAAGTTACTCAGTCATGTTTGACTCTTTGTGACCCCATGGATGAACGGCGAATTAACCTATGTTTGTGGGTCTAGTGGAAAGATTATCTACCCCAAGACTTCTACAAAATTACATATTCTGGTTTAAAAGTTAATGTATAAAATCACCTGAATTGATTAATCATTGTAATGGAACAACTCCAGATCTAGAACTAATCTGAGGACCCTGAGTTCTTCTCTGCTCTTAACTGGAAAATCCACAACTCTGATACCCAGGATTTTGTTTAATAAAGACTTTTGGATCACTGAATACATAGCATAGAAGGAAGTGCCAGAAATGGCTAGAATTGGTCCAAATTTACTACTGTGGTACCACATACAGTGCCTTTGAGGTCAACAAAACATACGAGGCATGCCCCCACGCATGTACACACAGACAGGAAGATGAGAGTCAAATAAAATTGACATAACCATATTGGGTTGCTCTATTTCATTTTGATAATAAACACCATGGACAAGCTTTAAGGGGCTCTAAGAAGAGTGGTCAGAGGTTTCAAACACGAGTGCAGTGGGCCCACCACGTGTATGTGCAAGCAAGTCCAAGTCCTGGGCAAATGATTTGAAATATTCCTTAGGATGGCTTATCCTCTAAAACTTTTGCATCCTCCCCATGGCATGTAAACTTCATTTCTCATTCCTGCCAAACATATGAGTATTTCATACTCATGAGCTAAATTGAGGTTTGAAGTTTACAATTTGTAACATACCACAGTAATGAGATACCCAGATTATGGACAGGTATTCTGTGATTTGCATACTGACCAGAGAAAGAAGCATAAAGAAGGTCACAGAATTAGAACTGAATGCGCCTTTTCCTAATATGTATATTTTCTTTAGTTCAGTTCAGTTGCTCAGTCATGTCTGACTTTTTGCGACTGCGTGGACTGCAGCACACCAGGCCTTCCTGTCCATCACCACCTCCCAGAGCTTACTCAAACTCATGTCCATTGAGTCAGTGATGCCATCCAACCATCTCATCCTCTGTCGTCCCCTTCTCCTCCCACCTTCAGTCTTTCCCAGCATCAGGGTCTTTTCCCATGAGTCAGTTCTTTGAATCACGTGGCCAAAGTATTGGAGTTTCAGCCTCAGCATCAGTCCTTCCAATGAATATTCAGGACTGATTTCCTTTAGGATGGACTGGTTGGGTCTCCTTGCTGTCCAAGGGACTCTCAAGAGTCTTCTTCAACACCAGAGTTCAAAAGCATCAGTTCTTCAGCACTCAGCTTTCTCTATAGTCCAACTCTCACATCCATATATGACTACTGGAAAAACGGTAGCTTTGACTAGTTGGATCTTTGTTGGCAAAGTAATGTCTCTGCTTTTTAAAATGCTGTTTAGGTTGGTCATAACTTTCCTTCCAAGGAGCAAGCATCTTTTAATTTTATAGCTGCAGTCACCATCTGCAGTGATTTTGGAGCCCCCAAAAATATATTTTCTTGGTATTTGTCAATTTGAAATTTGAAAATGTTCATAAGTTCATAGTATTGATAGCATTCACCCAAGGTCACCTGAAATTTGAGTTTTTAGTCAAACTGAAAGTCATTTTTTTTTTCTGAAGCATACTTCAAAGTTCAGCTATGATGGTTTAATCATCACTTTCAAAAATTAATTCTGGATCCTTGGGGGAAATTGCTTCTTTGTATGGGATGTCATTACAGTGTGCAGGGTATTACACTCCTAGAAATAATGTAATGATGTTGTACATGATGGAGATGAGGACACTAGATAGACCAGAGTGGAATATTTGGGGTACAGGATGCCATTTAAATAACCTTCTGAGCATCTGTAGGTATTGTATATCCCTGCCTTAACATCATGGGAAGTGGACAGAAGGAACCTTGAAATCATTGGGTTCAGTACCTCCAGTTTATCCATGAGGAAAATTTGGCCTAGAGATGTTGATCAAGGTCCCATGTTCAGAGTCACTCAATTAGTTTGGCCAAGGGGAAAATCAGTTTCCTGACTTTCAGTCCAGGGGACCCTCTTCACTTCACCATACTTTTTATTATGTAATATAGCAAATAAAAGTGTTTCAGGGAATTCCCTGATAATCCAGTGGTTAGGACTCTGCACTTCCAATGCTAGGGGACTGGGTTTGATCCTTGGTTGAGGAACTAAGATCCTGCAAGCCACAGAGTGTGGCCTAAAAAACAAAAGAATGTTTCAAAATATGAATGTAAAGAAAGAAAGTAATAAATTTCCCTTACAGTTTTAGGGAACAACCAAAATAGCATCCTCTAAATGATAAAAAAGATAAAATGGGCTTCCCTGGTGGCTCAGATAGTAAAGAATCCACCTGCACTGTGGGAGACCCAAGTTCAATCCCTGTTTTGGGAAGATCCCCTGGAGGAGGGCATGGCAACCCACTCCAGTATTCTTGCCTGGAGAATCCCCATGGACAGAGGAACCTGGTGGGCACAGTCCACAGGGTTGCAAAGAGTCAGACATGACTGAGCGACTAAGCACAAATGATAAAAGTGACAATATTGGTTCTAAAATAACATTTTACAGTATTTTCATCCCAACAGTTTGTGTATTTAAAAGACAGATATTTATTAATTATCCACATGCACAAACCAGGTAGACCTAATCTATTAGAGGAATAAAACAGATGGATTTGTAAAGATGGATTTGTACAGCTATATTTGTCTTTCCGTGGATAGCATTAGACATGGAACTGTCTCAAGTAGGAGCAGGGGGAAAGGAGAAAGCATAAAGTTCAGATTTGGCAAGGTTTCTGGAAGAAGATGGGTTATGAATAATTAGATGATACAAAGATGTGATTTGACAGTTGGGGGTAGAAAGAGTTTTTCCATGTAAAAGGCAGCAATGAGGGAAAAGAGAGTTCTTTAATGGGTCCTGTGTGTTTCCTCCTCTAGAATGGAGGAAACAGGTCCAGGGATTGGAGAGTCAATGGTGATTAGGAAAAAGATGCATCTGTTAGAAGATATAGAATGACTTGATGGGCAAAAGACAGTGAGAATCACTGCTGAGTTCTGGACAGCACTATTGGAAGGCTGAGCCCTGTACAGACTTTGGTGTTTGGTGATGGTCTTAAAAAACAAAAAACAACAAAGAACTTGAAATAGTTAAAACTGTAGAAGGGAGAAGAAAGCATAAAAAGAGCATAAAGGAAGATTTATTACATGACAAGCCCAAATAAGAATGGGACATATACAGAAATGCCAGAGGTTCCAAAAGAGAACTGTGAGTGCCCATAGAGCTGGAATCCATGGGCAGCACAAATTACTGGAACTTTTTCCCTATTTCTTTGATGAATGTATGTGATAAACTGCTGCTGTGCTGTGCTCATTCAGTCATGTCCAACTCTTTGCAACTCTATGGACTGTAGCCATCCAGGCTCCTCTGTCCAAGGGATTCTCTAGGCAAGGGTACTGGAGTGAGTTGCTATGTCCTCCTCCAGGAGATCTTCCTGATCCAAGGATCGACCCATGTCATTTTCATCTCCTGCATTGGCAGGCAGGTTCTTTATTACCACTAATGCCATCTGGAAAACCCCATATTTGACAAGGAAAAATATTAAAATCTTGTGTTAACTTCTAAGGCAATTCCAACTGATATCTTGATAACAATATGGATTGCAATTGATAATTTAGTAACTTCAGAAGAGAGTATCATTTACTGGGTTATAATCCAGCACTAACCCTGGATATTCATTGGAAGGGTTGATGCTGAAGCTGAAACTCCAGTACTTTGCCCAACTGCTGCAAAGAGCCGACTCACTGGAAAAGACCCTGATGCTGAGAAAGATTGAGGGCAGGAGGAGAAGGGGGGACAGAGGATGAGATGGTTGGATGGCACCACTGACTCAATGGACATGAGTTTGAGCAAGCTCTAGGAAATAGTGAGGGACAGGGAAGTCTGGTGTACTGCTGTCCATGAGGTTGCAAAGAGTCAGACACAACTGAGTGACTGAACAACAGGGACGACAACCCCTCTTATTGATGAGGACACTGAGGCTCCAAGATGCAAGGGGACTAGTTCCTGGCACTGCAGTGTCCTAGGAAATTTTCAGGTGGGGATTCACAGAATGGATTTGAACTGCTCAAATCCTGTGGACAGTGAGCACCACACCTGTTGCTAAGATCTAGCCTCACGAAACCATGGTTGTGGCTCTTCCCCTCATTGGTGTGAGGAACCATGGAATGGAGGTGCTGAAAAATCACAAAGTGACTTCTATTCCGCAAAGAAAATCACTTCATCTTAAGCATACTATGGATACTAAGGGTCTAATGCTTTGGTGGTGTGTAGTATGAATTTCAGTCAGCTACACATTCAGCTGGGCTTCCCTGGTAGCTCAGTGGTAAAAAATCTACCTGCAATGCAGGAGACCCTGGGTCAGCATGATCCCCTGGAGAAAGAAATGGCAACCCACTCCAGTATTCTTGCCTGGGAAATCCTGTGGACAGAGGAGCCTATCCACGGGGTCACAAGGAGTCAGACATGACCTACCGACTATGCACGCACATTCAGTTAACCAGCACATGCGTGCTTGCATGCTAAGTCGCTAAAATCGTATCTGACACTGCAACACTATGGACTGTAGCCTGCCAGGCTCCTCTGTCCATGGGCTTCTCCAGGCAAGAATACTTGATTGGGTTGCTATGCCCTCCTCTGGGGGATCTTCCCAATCCAGGAATCGAACTCGCATCTCTTAAGTCTCCTGCATTGGCAGCCAAACTCTTTATCTCCAGCACCACTTGGGAAGCCTGTCAACCAGCACGTTTGTTCTCTAATCATTCTAGGGGGTGGGCCCTTACTGTAGTGTGAGCAGATCTGTCGGGTTAGTCATGACTTTGAACTGTGGATGAGAGGACAGCAGCATTCCGGGGAGTCCGTGACAGTGCCTTTCACCCAGACTCTTCTCCAGTATCCTGCAGGCAGCCTTCTCCCCCACCATAATCCCTCACAATGCTGTTCAGAACCAGCCAACAGCTTAACAGGGAAGGCTAGGAGTCTACTACAGTAGTGGTTCTTCTAAACGGACCTAGAGGTAGCAGGGCCCCAGAGAACCTCTCTAGAGCCAGCCTCCCGACCCTCATCCTAGACTTTCTGTTTCAGTTAGTCTCAGAGTGGGGTCCAGAAATCCGGAGTTTTAGAAGTTTCATAGGTAATTCAAATATATAGCCATTCAGGAACTACAGCTTGTAACATACTATATTAAATATCGTTTTGCAAAGACTTGAAAGCAGGATTGATGTTCATTCTTCCGACAAGACCAGTCCCCAGAGAGACCTATAATCATGGACTATGAAAAATCTAGGTCCAGACCAAGTTTGCTTTTTACCTAGAAAGGCTTCTTTCTCTGCCCCATTTCAAACCTGGGGGAAGTTATTGAATTGTGGATGTCATCTGGTGGTAGTTACTGTTGTGCTCAGGATTTTGGAAAGACTTCTGTTTATTTGGCACGCTCCACACAAGCCTGTCAGGCCCTGGGGATTTGTGGCATTTGCAGAACTTACAAGTCAGGCAACATAAAAATATATAAGTCACTGAGTGAAATATTTGGGAGCTCCCTTCACTTTTACAAATTGGCCATAAAATAGAAACCACAGACATAACATTCGTATAACCATAGTTGCCAAGAATGAAGAATCACTTGGGGTGCGGGAGGGAGGTTGCAGTGTGGGAGAGGGAGGGTTTTTGTTGTGTGCTTCTTTGTAGGATACACAAAGAGAGAGTAAGTATTGAAAATTTGTGTGCAAATGATAATAGGGACATTAAAGTTGAAATGCCTAACAATTGGCAAATATCTGTTGAGGAAAAATGGGGATTTTGATCTGAAGAGGGCTTTAGATATCTTTTCACAGTCATTAAGTTTACCATTTGAGGGTATTTGCTTGTCTTGATAGACATTTTAAGTGCATTTAGGATTTTATATACATTTCACTATGACGTATTGCTTCCTGTTTTTTCCTTTCCTAGTGAAGTCGGTCACAATATCAGGCAGCTGTGACTGCTTACAGTAGATTAGGGGAAGGAATACAGGGAAAACTACATCCTTCTCTTCCCCTCCGGTTAGCTGCTCTGACACTCCGGACTTACATTAGCTTATAAAATGCATCCTGAGGGAGGAGCAAGAGAGGAGTAAGACTCCTGTCAGCTCCAGCTGAGCATCTGGGGACATAAGTAATGGATGAGTAATGCCCGATGATGCTGGTTGTGAGCGTAGACTGTTGAACAATAGCATTTAATGAGATTGGACACACTCAAGACATGACAAAAAGAAACAGCATCTCTGTTGCAGAAGCCAAACTAAAGGTCATGTTCACCTTTTGATGTTTTATTATATTAAATAGAGTGTCATTTGGGGGTCAGGTTAGCTGTGAGCTGGATTTTAGTTGTTACGTGGTACTTTTTTAGCTTTGTGACCTTGAACATACCAAATGATCTCTCCGGCCTTGGTTACTCATCTAAAAACAGTCCTAATATCCATCTCACAGGGTACTTGAGGAAGTGAAAAGACAATATAAAGCTCCAGTCAAGTCAAACACAGATTAGGCTGTGGGTGGGAATGAAAGAGACTAGTAGTACAGGGTGGGGAGGGAGTTCGAAGGGGATGGATTAATCGACATTGTCTCTAGACCTCAAACTCTGTCATTGTGTGAATCTGTGATCTATGGGAAAGAGGAGGGCACACAGGAGAATCACTTAGGTACTATTAATGATGTTTAAATTATTTGAAAATTTAAATTCCTAGAGAAATGTACACTAGAGTGAAGACAGTAATGCTATTTGATTCACTATTGTTAACAAAGATTTAAAAAATTTACTTGGCACAGAGCCTGCACAAGGGGTCAGGGTCAGCCCTCCATAAAAACCTGTCCTGTTTTTTTTTTACCATCATTTCAGAAAGCACACATCAGAAAAGATGACAAAGTTGCTAAAACAGACTTCAGGAGCAAAGTTATAGTTCTACTAAAAACAAGGATGAGCAGCAACTCATTGCCAGACTTAATTTTAACACCTATTCAAAACCCCCAAATCAATCATTGATCTGGCCTGACTAAATCTGCCAATTTCCAGTGAATTCCATAGGTTTTTAGAAAGGACTTAAAAGCCCCACCCTAAATCTGAGAAAGGTTATTATTTTTGATGGTGTATTGTATGCTGTGGTTCAGACAATAAAGAATCTGCCTGTAATGCAGGATACCTAGATTTGTTCAGTCCCTGGGAGGGGAAGATCCTCTGGAGGAGGGCATGCCAATCCACTCCAATAGTCATGCCTGGAGAATTCCATGGACAGAGGAGCCTGGCAGGCTACGGTCCATAGGGTCGAGAAGAGTCAGACACAACTGAAGTGACTTAGCACACACTCACTGTGTTAATTAACCAAGAAATTCAGGAGAAATTATTTCCACCTCAGGTTTCTAAGTGCCTCTGTTCTTTATCTAAATTTTCTAAGATACATGTTATACTCTTAGAATAAAGTACTTAATATGTTGTAACTCACACCTTCTAGGTCACCAATTTAGTTATGACAAATTTTGACTAAATTGTTGTTCTATGCTGTCCTAGGAGACAAGGAACAATGCATCCATCCAATTCTTGAACAGTTTAATTCCCCCAAAGAAATTAAAAGTTGTGTTTATTTTGGCAGCTTTGTCACAACCACAGTCTATCTCCCAGCCTGGTTATTACAGAAAATCCAACTTACAAACACTATTAGTGCAATTCCACTAAATGTGAAGCCCAGTTCAACCTCCCTGGGTCATAATCTCATGAATAAGAACTAAATATTTCATCCGAATATCTGAACTTCTACAATTATTTCCAGAGAATAGACTTGAGGCACTCACTGATTGAACGGACCTATTATATTGATGGTCTTTTTTACCCTGATGACTTTTATTAGCATTTGGTCAGAAAGATCAGCTGTATTGGAAGATTATCCTGGTCTCACAGTTTAGTGGAATCATTGTTAATGTTAAACAGTATATTAAGCCCCTCAGAGCTGCCGAGAACCAATCGATGTCTATTGAGACACTGTGTATCCAAGGCATTTTCTAGGCACCATGAGGACACATAGATCATGGCAAATAAATGGGGAAACAATGGAAACAGTGAGAGACTTTCTTTGCTTGAGCTCCAAAATCACTGCAGATGGTGACTGCTGCCATGAAATTAAAAGATGCTTGCTCCTTGGAAGAAAAGTTATGACCAACCTAGATAGCATATTAAAAAGCAGAGACATTACTCTGCCAACAAAGGTTCATCTAGTCAAAGCTATGTTTTTGCCAGTAGTCAGAGATTGGAGAAGGAAAAGGCAACCCACTCCAGTATTCTTGCCTGGAGAATCCCATGGACAGAGGAGCCTGGTGGGCTACAGTCCCTGGGGTCGCAAAGTCGGACACAACTGAGCGACTGACACACACATGAGGACACATAGAAGATATTATGACTGACCCTAAGGAAACAAAGTATTGCTCATTTAAAAAATATATATGTGAAGAAGTATATCAAAATGGTATATGACTGGTTGCTAAGTAAGTGATATTAGTATTATATTTTACTCCAATGACAATTAGCCTTGAAGCTCCAAATTTACAAAATGTTGCTCTGCCTATAAAACATTTTAAGAAAATTAAACTGATAATTACAAAGGCAAAAATTCAAATTGCATACCATAGCCAAGTTTGGGGTATATTTAGATATGTTGTACTATACTCTTTAACTTTGGGCCCTTTATGGCCTTCTGTTATGGATATGTGCTGAATGATGGAATCTTTTGGTTATTTTACTTGTCAATTACTGTTGAATGCCCAGCATTCAATACGTTAATAATGTCTTTATTGGGGATTTAAATATTTAATCAGATACTTCTTATAATTGCTTCTTAGTCTATCAGAATTTTTATAACTTGGCAATTAGAAAAGAAAAAGAAATAAAAGGCATCCATACTGCAAAGGAAGAAGTAAAACTATCTCTGTTTGCAGATGACATGATCAAATATATTGAAAATCCTAAAGAATCCACACAAAGAAATTATTAAAGCTAATAAAATGAGTTCAGCAGGGTTGGGGGATACAAGATCAATATACAAAAATCAGTTGTATTTCTACCAGTGAGCAGCTAGTCCAAAAATTAAATTAAAAAGCAGTTCCATTTATAACGGTGGTTTAGTCACTAAGTTGTGTCCATCTCTTGTGATCCCATGGATTATGGCCCACCAGGCTCCTCTGTCCATAGCATTTTTCAGGTAAGAATACTGGAGTGGCCTTGCTAAAAACTAGCAAGGGGGCACTTTTTCAGTCCCTTTCTGATGTCTATATCAGAAGCTTTCTCCTATCTCTTTTATAAAACTTTATTACACACACACACACACACAAAGAATACTGGAGTGGGTTGCCATTTCCTTCTCCAGGGGATCTTTCTGACCCAGGGATCAAACTCAGATCTCCTGCACTTAAGGCAGATTATTTACCACTAAGCTACCAGGGAACACCATTTAAAATAGCATCAAAAAATAAATAAAAGAATTATAGGACTTGTACACTGAAAATTGAAAAACATCAATGAAACAAATTAAAGGAAAATCCAGTAAGTGGAAAGACTTCTATGTTCATGGATTGGAAGACTTAATATTATTAAAATGGCAGTAGTCCCTATATTGATCTATTGATTCCACACAGTCCCTGTCAAAATTTCAGCTGCCTTTTTTGCAGAAACTGACAAGCTGATCCTAAAATTCATAAGGAAATGCAAGGGACCCAGAATAGCCGAAACAATCTTGGTAAAGAAGAACACAGTTGCAGGGGTTCACCCCTCCTGATTTCAAAACTTAGAATAAAGAAATGGTAACCTAGATTCTGTGGTACTGGCATAGGATAAACATATAGATCAATGGAATAGGACTGGCAGTCTGGAAATAAAACTGTAGTTTTATGGTTAGTGGGTTTTCAGTAAGGGTGCCAAACAATTAAATAGAAAAAGAAAAAAAAAGTCTTTTCACAGAAATGCTGCTGAGGCAGATGGATATTCACATGCAAAGGAATGAAGTTAGATCACTAGCTCACATCATACACAGAATTAACTCAAAATAAATCAAAGACCTGGATATTAGCACTAAAACTATGAAACTTCTAAGAGGAAACACACGTGTATATCTTTGTGACTTTGGATTAGGCAATGGTTTCTTAGATATGATACCAAAAGCACAAGTAACCAAAGGAAAACTTAGATAAATTGGATTCCATTAAGATTACAAGCTTATGCTTTGACATTTCAAGAAAGTGAAAAGACAATCCATAGAATGGGAGAATATATTTGCAGATCATATATTTGCAAATTAAGAAAAAATATAGAACTTTAAAAACTCAATGGATAGTGAACAGGATCCTACTTACCGCACAGGGAACTCTGCTCAGTGTTATGTGGCAGCCTGGATGGGAAAGGGAGTTTGGGGGAGAATGGATACATGTATATGTATGGCTGAGTCCCTTTGCTGTCCACCTGAAACTACCACAACATTGTTAACAGGTTATACTCCAATATAAAATAAAATGTTAAAAAAAATAAAATTTGGAAAAAAAAAACAGTGAAAAGACAAATAACCAATTTTAAAATGGGCAGTGTTTGAATAGACATTTGTCCAAAGAAAATATACAAATGGCCAATAAATACATGAAATATGCTCAACATCATTAGTCATCAGGGAAATGCAAATCAAAACCACAATGAGATGCCACTTCACACCCATTAGGATGGCTATAATAATAATAATAAAAAAAACAGGCAATAACAAGTGTTGGCAAGGATGTGGAGAAATTGAAACTCTCATGCATTGCTGGTGGGAATATAAAATGGTGCAGCTGTATTAAAAACAGTTTGGCAGTTCTTCAAAAAATTAAGCATAGAGTTACCATATGATCCAGCATTTCTACTCTGAGGATTTATCCAAGATGAATCAAAAACATATGTATACACAAAGACATATAGACAAAGTTCACAGCATCATTGCTCATAGTAGGCAAAAGGTGGAGACCATCCAATGTCCATCAACTGATAAACATATAAACAAAATACGGCCTATCCATACAAGGCAATATTATTTGGCCATATAAAGAGATGAAATACCAATTCATACTATAACACTGATGAACCTTAAAAACATTATGCTCGGTGAAAGAAGCCAGACACAAAAGGCCACATGTCCTGTGATTCCATTTATATGAGATTTTTGGAAAGCTATAGGCAAAACCATAGAGTTTCAGTGAATCAAGATAATGAGATAAATGGAAGTGATTGCTAATGGGTATGGAGTTTCTTTGGGGAGTTTTTTTTCCAGTGCTCTGGAATTAAGTAGTGGGGATGGTTCACAACTCTGTGAATATACTGAACTCACTGAATTGTACACGTTAAAGGGTGAATTTTATTGCTTTTAAATTATGTCTCAATTTTTGAAATTACTGTTATTTCTCCCAAGCACTCTACAGATTGTTCTAATAAAATATAACTTGCAAAAGAATATTTTCACTAAAGCACCTATTTATATATTTTGTTCTGAAGAAAAAGACAACAGTAACTTCACAATCAATATTCTAGACGGCATGAAATGTTACCAGTTTTAAGTGTCAGGGGAGATGGAGGAGTCCAACGGTTCTCTCATGTTAACTGTGAAGAAGAATCCTGGTTCATCGTGTCCATTCTCGTTAGCTTCGCATGGGCCCTTCTCATTTGCTCTTGTTCTTCAGTTGCTAAGGCGTGTCTGACTCTTTGCGAGTTTGACCAAATGTTTATCATTCTGCAGTTGAGGGAAGAATCCTGGGTTTCAATCCCGAAGCCTCTTATCTGCTCTCGTTCATTCCTAGGTGCTGCCTTTCCCCAGCCAGGTGGTGTACAACAGAGTGGGCAAGTGTGGGAGTCGGACCGTCGTCCTGCTTCTGAGAATCTTGTCAGAGAAGCACGGATTCAATTTGGTCACGTCAGACATTCACAACAAAACCAGGCTTACTAAGAATGAACAGGTAAGTTGTCTTTGCTTCATTTGCACAGTTAGTGGGTGCCTTCCGGAACACCCTTTCACCCCTACCAAATGAATACCAGAGTTACAATATCATACTGCATTTTTGCCAGTGTGTGGAAGGAAATTTAAGCTGAGGGTTCTGACAGAAGTCTGTAAACCAGGAAGTTTCCCTGAAGGGATACTTTTATTAAGACCAATGAAGGATAGAGTACATGGTCATTGTCTGTTTAGCTAAAATTAGCAATGCTTAAATCTCGCATAGTTACTGAGCTATAGGGAATGCTGACATCTTGGGAGCAAAAATAAGAAAACTTGATTTTAATATTTCTTCCTTCGCTTTTCCTCACAAATGTCCTAAGTTTTTATGATTATAATAAAGAGAAAACCCTCTTTGGGCCAGGAATCTTGTTGGTTGATGGGGGCACGAGCTTCCTATTATGGTAAGTTCAGGGGATCTTGAGGTGCCAAAACAGCTCTTGGCCTATTCAGTGGTAGCAAAAGAATTACTCTACCTCCTGGGAACAAATTTGCCCTAAGACGCTGACCCATGTGAGGGCCATTCGGGTGGTAGAGCAGGAGTGCTGGGTTCTGCCAGCAAGCTGGGAAGACAGATTCCATTTTGTAAGCTGACACCAAAATAGGGTTGATAGTCTCCATTGAGATGCTTTGTTAGTGTGGGCAAGTTAGGCCTAGTGCTCTCATAATCATTTTACAGGGTTAAGTTTGTTAGCTTGGTCTCAAAAAGTTGCTTTGGTCCCCTTAGGGATTTAGAATGGGTGAATAGTATAATTCAGGGCAGGCTTTCCTGGTGGCTCAGTGGTAAAAATCTGCCTGCAATGCAGGAGACCTGGATTCGATCCCTGGGTTGGGAGGATCCCCTGGAAGAGGGCATGGCATCCCGTTCCATTATTCTTGCCTGGAGAATCCCCCTGGACAGAGGTGCCTGGTGGGCTGCAGTCCATTGGGTCCCACAGAGTTAGACACGACTGAAGTGACTAAACAGGAGCAGCAGGATAAGTCAGGGATCTTCAGAGAATAGTACCAGCAAGATGGAGATATATCTATCAAAAGATAAACAGATATCGATGGATAGATGGACAGTCAGACAGAAATGGAGATGTACTATGAGGAATTCGCATATGCAATGATGGAGGCCGAGAAGTCCCATGCTCTGCCGTCTGCAAGTTGAAGGCCCAGCAAAGCTATTGGTGAGACTGAGCTTGAGCCCGAGCGTGAAAGCCTGAGAAGCAGGCGAGCCCATGATGTAAATCCCATGATGTAAGGGCAGGAGAATATAATATGAGATGTCTCAGCTTAGCCAGTGAAGCAGGAAAAAAAAATCACTTCTTCCTTCTTCCACGTTTTGTTCTACTCAGGCCTTCAAGGGATCGGATGAGGCCCACCCACACTGGGGAGGGAAATCTACCGAGTCCACGGATTCAAATGCTCCTGTCCTCCAGAAACACTCTCACAGACACACCGGGAAATATTGCTTAATCTAGGCATCCCTTGGCCAGTCAAGTTGACACATGAAATTTAACCATCACACCACTCAGTGACTAGGTAAATTTAGGGAATAAACAAGGTGCATGGTTTACTAGGGTGAGACCCTAATACTATGTCTACTTCTTTCTTACACAATCTTCACCTTTCAGGCATTCAAAACCTCACACATGCAGGGACTATGCAATAGCCTTCCTGTCTCTCTTGTCACAGGGAATGGTAGGACTGTTTTGAGAGTGTAACGCTGCCAGCAGCACTTGCTATAATGTCTGTATGTTTACTGTCTTCCACAGTATAGAGATCAAAATGCCCATTTCTTTGAAAACTTCCATCAAAGGGTCTCTGAGTAACAGGTCTAAATAGTCATAAAGTGAAAGTGAAAGTGAAGTCATGTCCAACTCTTTGTGACCGCATGGACTGCAGCCTACCAGGCTCCTCTGTCCATGGGATTCTCCAGGCAAATGTACTGCAGTGGGTTGCCATTTCCTTCCCCAAAATAGTCATAAGCAATAAGCAAAAAAAAATTTTTTTGAGATTAGATAGCTCAGTTGGTAAAGAATCTGCCTGCAATGTGGGTGACCTGGGTTCAATCCCTGGGTTGTGAAGATCCCCTGGAGAAGGGAGAGGCTACCCACTCCAGGATCCTAGCCTGGCGAATCCCATGTGCTGTACAGTCCATGGGATCACAAAGAGTCAAACACGACTGAGTACCTTTCACTTTCACTCTTTCACTTACAAGTTCTGTGGTAGGTGCTCAATAGAAAAATTATATTTGGTGACATTTTAAGATATCACATTCTATCAGTAATTTTCACAGCGTAGGTTCTCTGATTTCCTTATCTGATTGAAGAACAAATATAATTAGGGCTGGTTATGCCCTTTTTACTCCCTGAAAGAGAGCAACTATAATAAATAGCCTATGCTATTGGAATGTTATTATAAATAAAAAAATTTGGTTTTCTTTTGAGTCTTTCAGTCAGCTATCAGATTAGACTTAAATGTTCCTGTGTATGGAAATTATGCTCAGTTCTTAAAGCCTAACAAAGTATAGAATCTGGACTTGAGTTCCCACTGCAGAAAAGTGTAAAAACCCAGAGGGAGCAAAGTAATGAGAATATTAGACCCTAAGATGTTCAGGAAGGCCCTAGAAAAACAAGCACAAAATATGATATTTGAGTACACTCTGGAATTTTAAACAAGTCAACCTACTTTGTTTCCTATGATGAACTGTAAAGGGAAGGACTTAGATTAAAAATGAAGAATAATTTACTGCTGCTGCTGCTGCTGCTAAATCGCTTCAGTCATGTCCGACTCTGTGCGACCCCATAGACAGCAGCCCACCAGGCTCCATGATCCCTGGAATTCTCCAGGCAAGAACACTGGAGTGGGTTGCCATTTCCTTCTCCAATGCATGCAACTGAAAAGTGAAAGTGAAGTGAAGTTGTGTCTGACTCTTAGCGACACCATGGACTGCAGCCCACCAGGCTCCTCTGTCTATGGGATTTTCCAGGCAAGAGTACTGGAGTGGGGTGCCATTGCCTTCTCCGGAATAATTTACTAATGGTACACAAACTGTTAAGTCTTTTAGAAAGGGTTAAAGCCAAAGTCATCCTTTCCTCTAAAACAGAGGTTAGTTCTCATCTGTTTGGAATGATTGGCTTGTCTGGAAGCCAGGGAATAGAATAGACTAGACAATCTTTTAAGGTTCTTTCCAGCCCTGTGATTCTGTGATATATTTATACAACTTCTGCCATGATCTGTGTATAATTAGTTAAAACATTTCTGATTCCTGTGGTCAGTGTGACCTAGAATATACTTCATTACTCAGTTATTGCAGATTCCTATTAAATTATAAGGCAAATTTTTAAAAACTTAAGGGAAAGGTATAGATACGGTAGAAAAGGCAAACAAACAATTTTGATGTAAAAACAAGCATAAGGATAGTAACAGTTGCCTCTCTGGAGCTAGCTGACTGGGCTGTGACATATAAGGAGAGCCAGGAAACGCCAGGACAAGAAACCAAATTTGAAGTAGTTCAAGGAAGACTTGAAATCAACTGTCAAGAATGTTTAAGGAAACTTTGTTACATGCATCCTTTTTCTAAAGATTCAAAGTGCATGAAACAAGGAGAGGAAAATTTTTATTTTAACCTAATATATTCAAGAAATAATCTGTGGTGTGAATAGCTCTCTTTTCTTGGTAATTTATTGAAGGGAAGGGGAGTATGTGATTTAGGAGATGAGTTAAAATTTTATAGTCAGTGGTTCTTAACACGAAAGAATAGAACTCTGAAAATGTAGTTCCCATGGCAACATTGTTCTATGGAGTTAATGACAAGTCTGCTTTGGTGCGGTACGAGTTAAATGGACTCTCGTGGGCTGGCCCGGGACTCTCTCCACCATGTCGAACATTTCTTTTATGAGAAAATGTGTTCCAAGTTCCAAACTACTGACTTACAAATGAACTTTGGAAAAGTAACCACTTATGAGACTGGAGACTGGAATCATCTGTATCATTGCATCCATACACAATGGCCTCTTTCTGAGCTAGAGTCAAATTCACACATACATTTCTCCCTGGAGGGTAGCTGTCATCTCACACACACACCCACACACATGCACACACACGTACACACACAAACCCATTGAGTACTAGATTTTTAAAAATCTATTTCATGGAATAAGACACTGAAGGGATTATTAAAAAGGAAAGAGAGCATGAAGACAGCAAATGTTACAACATCAATAAAAATCCCATTACATCTGCCCTTATAAGAAATAGAAATGCCTCTGAAGTTAATATTTTAGAAAACTGCCTCCACAGAAGAACATGGACAGCTGGTGCTGGCCAAATGTTGGACCTTTTGCAGGGCATATAATGGGAACTCAGGATGACATCATTTGATTTATGCTCTAAAACCAGATTTAAATCGCTTGGGCTAGTTTAGATACTTTCTTGGAAAACAGAGATCATGTACAACCTAAAAGATAAAGAACCGTTTTCCAGAAGGCAGGAGGTGTGATTTCCAAAAGACTCATACCCATCTTTGTTAATGGTCTGACCCTATCTTTCAGAATGCTGCTCTGAGGATAATAAAAGCCAATATGTCAGAGGCATATCACAGACATAAGAAGTCAAAATGATTTCATTCCTGTTGGAGAAGGGCAAAAACTGTTGGCATATGAGCCTAAAAGATGGAGAAAGCAAATGCATTTCCAGTTTTTATTTATACTGAAGCTATGTGTGTGTTCAGTCACTCAGTCGTGTCTGACTTTTGTCTCCCCACGGACTGTAGTCCCCCAGTCTCCTCCGTCCATGGGATTCTCCAGGTAAGAATACTGGAGTGGGTTGCCATTTCCTCCTCCAGGGGATCTTCCTGACCCAGGGAATGAACCTGCATCTCCTGCCTTCCAGGTGGATTCTTTACCGCTGAGCCACCAGGGAAGTCCATACTGAAGCTATGGAGGGTTCCAAACTGAAATAGCAGCACCTGCTCTGTGCTAATTGTTTTACTTTGTTATTTCATTTAATTCGTTTGGACCTAAAGCTAGACCAGTGAGTGGGTACGATTTCCTGTTTTATGGATGAGAACCAAGGCAGCCAGATGAAGTCACTTTCCAAATACAATAAACTGACTGTCCGTGGCACTTGGGCTTGAACCTGGGCCCTCCTGAATTCAGGAGCCACCCTCCTAATGCAGTGGCTATCTGCTCCGGCTGCACAGCAGGATCTTTTTAAAACAAACAAACGTTTATTTTTTTATATATTTTTGTCTGTGCTGGGTCTTACTTGCTGTGGACTTTTCTTTAGTTTTGGCAAGCAAGGGCTACTCTCTGTTTGTGGTGTGTGAGTTGCTCTTTGCGGCCGCTTCTCTTGTTGCGGCTCCCAGGCCCTAGAGCGCAGGCTCACTAGTTGTGGTACACGGGTTTAGTTGCTCCTCGGCTTGTGGGAACTTCCTGGGTCAGGGATCGAACCTATGTCTCCTGCATGGGCAGGCAGATTCTTTACCACTGAGTCACCAGGGAACCCCCAGCACAGCCTTATGATTATGTAGTTGCTGTAGCCCTTCTCCTGGAGTTTCTGGGGTAGAGTCCAGAAAAGTTTGTATTTTTATTTTTTTGATCAAGCACCGCAGGAGTTTCAGAGTTACGGTTGTGGTTGTTGTTTAGTTGCTAAGTCATGTCTGACTGTTTTGTGACCCCATGGATTGTAGCTGCCAGGCTCCTCTGTCTGTGGGATTTTTCAGGCAAGAATACTGGAATGGGTTGCCATTTCCTCCTCCAGGGGTCTTCCCGATCCAGGGATTGAACTTGTGTCTTCTGCACTGGCAGGTGGATTCTTTACTACTGAGCCACCAGGGTTAAGGATCCTTGTCAAAACCATCATATCAGCATTTCCCCAAGTGTGTTCCTGGGAAATTTAGTCTCCTAAGACACTGGGGAAAAAAAATGAAAATATCATGACTTAAAAAGTTTGGGAAATGCTGTCTCCTTGTCCCCCTCTAGGAAAGTCACAACAATATCCACATTTTAAAGACTCTGAGAATTCTTTTAATTAAAAACAAAGCAAAAAAAGTCTGTTTAATCAGCTTTCACCTAAAGTGTCCCAGTGTGAGTCGGTCAGGGGACTCTTTAGAGTGTTTGTGGCTCTCAATTGCATCCCACAGAACTCTGAGTCACAGTTCAGAGCTGGCGGACCAGCCTACACACTTCCATCAGTCATACCAGTAAAGGCTACTCTTTCACTATAAACTTCTCATCTGCAGTGACTCTATTCACTAGCCATTCAAATGACTAAAATCTCAAAAAGTATTCAACGAACAGTGGATACAGCCCCCATGTCAGTGTGTTCTAGAGTGCCATACCCTTTTCGTCAGAAACTGAATTTCTTTATGGTGTTTTAATTTCCCTTCCCCATTGCTCTCAGCCACTGCACAGTCTATATCTGACTGTAACTACAAATCACTGCAACTCTAGAAAAGAAAACCCACCGAAAGACACCACATTAGACTTGGAAACCGTCTTGGGGCCACTGGGATTCCTCCCAGGCTTCCCTAAGGCAGAGTCAACTGGCCTCTGTTAAAAGGCAAAGGTTGACTCATTCATTTTTGAGGCTGGTCCCACCACTGTTTATTTGTTGTGACGAATATTCATTGAGGACCTACTGTTATTGCTGTATATTGAGCATCAGACAGCATACTAGATGTTTGTACATCTCATTTTAATCCTTTAAGCAACATTATTAGGAAAGTATTATAACCCCCTTAAAAAGGGGGAAAAAACCAAATGCTCATGAAGACGTGGGAGAATAAGAATTGAAAATGAACTGGGATCAAATCCCAAAGAACTTTGAATGTTAGGCTAAGGAGATAGAACATTATTCATGGGCAGTTGGGAGGTCAGTAAAAAATGGTTCTTAATCATCATGGGCATCAGAATATTCTCAGGAGCTTTTCACACATATTTCTAGGTCCTACTATGAAATTCTGAGTTATACTCTTAATGGTGGCGCCCAGGTATTTGTATCTTTTCAGGAAGCAGGAAACTCCCCAGGAGACGCTCAGGCACAATTCTAGTGAAGAATCATTGCAGGAAAGGCTCTAATTATTAGAAAATTTTCCTTTAATTAAAGGGAATCCTCCACTAAACAAGAAAAATTCCTCTTTCACCCGAGAATCCCTTAAACCTCTGAAGACATTGTGTCAGAAGCCTGCACATTTATCCCAGAAGCCTAACTGTTGCTTGAGATGTTTTGGAAAAGTCTCCTTAGAATGACCCTCAGAGTTCCCTGACCTTAGAGTAGGAAGGATGTGTCCACAGGCATCAGAGCTGCTCCAACCGGACTCTGGAGTCAAACCAAAATTAGCTGAGTCTATCTCCACGCCACAGGGCTAAGTTCACCTTGTGCTGCAAACAAGGTCTTATCTTGGAGTCCTATAAACAAAAATCTGAGTCTGCTAATGAAAACTCAGTGCAGAGAAAAGAGGGGGAAAGGGAGAAACCACAAGCTTTGAAAAATTAAGATGTTTTCTCCTCTGGTTCAAGTTGTAGCCACCAGATTGATTTTCTCTGTTCAGATGCAGCCTC